>CAIGQW010014484.1:5991796-6007102 GCA_903798125.1 Danio choprae | reverse complement strand
ACACACACACACACACACACACACACACACACACTATGACCAATTTAGTTTATCCTATACCACATCTCTTTGGGGGGGAAACAGGAGAACCCAGAGGAAACCCACGGAACCATGAGGAGAACATGCAAAGGCCTCCTGGCCCAACCAAGACTTGAACCAGCGACCTTCTTGCTGTGAGGCAACAGTGGTACCCACTGTCCCACTGAACTTGAATGATTTCACAGAAAACTCAATAGTGTATGAAGACCAGATATTGTTTTAGCTTTAGCCATAGGATATAAGAATTGAAGAATGCATCAGGGCAGTTCACACTACACTTACAGACACTTTGTCAGCCTTTGGTGAATTGGATTGGCATTTCTTTTCAAATTTTAGCTAATGAGCATGCTGAGTCAGCATTTGTTGGGTCAGGGAAAGGGAGGAAGGAAAGGAAAGTATTATAATCAGGCGATTGTCTGTGTGGGTTTGTATTGCTTTTATTTATCACAAATCTAGTTTGCTGAATTCAGATTGACCTGTAGACTGGTAACATATGACCCACAGTTTTTCCTCTGTAACCATTTACAAAGTCAACAGGTTTATGACACTTTCGCTGTTTTAACATCTCTAAAGTCATGGAGTGTTTTCCAGCCTTTCTCCACTCATATGATTTCACTTGGTTGCAGGTCAGCCTCCCGTTCTGGGAGGTAGGAAGAGGTGTTGACCGTTCTCTATTGGGTGTCAGGCTGCCTGCTGCTGGACAGACTGGCTCAGAGGCATAAAGAAGGGCAGCTGGTTTAATCTCCTAATAGGCGTCCGGCAGCTTTGAAGGGAACTCTGCTCTCCCGACCGGATTTCTCTTCTTAAAGCACCAGCACCATTAGTTAATCACCTCCTTACGGCCTCCTGCGGCGCGACTCAGCACAGTGACTACAATAAGCATCGGCCAAGCACTAGATATATTAAAGCTATCATGAGCAACGGACCACTTCAGAGACAACATACAGTTCAAGCCCTGTTTCATCCTACAAAGACCCAGCAGGCCATTTCAGTCCATCAAACACCCAAACAGCATGAAGGACAAAGACTTACTCGCCAAGAGGATTCGCTTCGTCCTGGGGCTTAATCTGAGTCGGGCAAAGTTCAAGACCATGGCAATTTTATAAATCTCACGATCGGGCTTATCCACAGATGTCTAGGAATCAAAGCGGCCGCAAAAGTGGTCAGTAGCAATACGGTTTAATCAGCAGAGTAAGCGGCCGCCAAAACAAGCCGTGTGGAATATTTCTCAAATGCATCTATCAATTACCAATGAAATCAAGATTATGTCTCGAACTATCAATAAACAGCAGTGGGAGGGATGCGAAGCCATTTGCGCTCACCACAGGAAGTCCGTACAGAACAGATGTAGAATCAATAGTCTTAATCAGCTGAACACGGCTGCCATATTGAAGTGTAAAATGAGAATGTTATTTCAAAAAGTCGGCTGTCACAAGAGTCTCAACTGCAGTGATTATCATGTACCTGCATAACAACAAACATCCACTCATGCTAAAGACAATACTGGCTCTCGGGGATCCAGTTTCTTGAAACAGAAAACCAGAACCAGCCTTTCTGACAGCCAGAGATGGGTAGATGGCTCCATTCAGACGGAGATGTGGGGGTCAGCGGCATTGAAACACACAGGAGAGAGACGGATGAAAATTAATTAAAGTTGGTGCGTGTAGTGAATGACGCGTGGCTCTGGCGGCCCTCGTGCATTCAGAAAGAAGGCAGTTTTGCCCTGTGTCCCTAGTGCAAACAGCCCCCTGTACACCCAGGCTATTGTGTGCCAACCCGCCACTTGCCCAGCCACCAACAGCATATCAATGAAGCCGCTCTCCTGTTTGTGCTAATGGTAATTACAACATGGGCAGTTTTGTGCTGAGAGACAATGGGTGGGTGGCCATGAGGGAAAGCAGGGTGATGCAGTGTGGAGTCTTAATGACTGCAGGACTGATGGGACCACAGAGGGCAGGGAAAGAATAGAGAGGAAGGTCTCTAGCTGAGCCAGAATGGGGGGTGCTGGAAAAACAAGGCATTACTAATCCTAAACAAATAAGAATTCCACTTGTTATTCTTATAATTAAGCAAAAAAGGTGGTGATACTATGATTATAATCATGGCCAATCCCTTAATATTATTATTATTATTATTTATTATTATTATTATTATTATTATTACTCATTCATTAATTCATTAATTTTCTTTTAGGCTTAGTCCCTTTATTAATCAGGGTCACCACAGCAGAATGAACCGCCATTATTATTATTAATAATAATGATTATTATTCAATTAATATTTTAGATTAATCTTAATCATAATAACACCAATATAACAGACTATATTTTTGTATAAAGTGTGGATATGATATTGTATTTTCTACTTCTTCTTCTTATTATTGTGTAATAATAATAAAAAATTTATTTGTATATAATACATTTGTTTTGTTTTAATTTATTATTAATACTACTACTACTAAACAAGGCATTAATCCTAACCATACAAAATAACTCACACTTTGCAATACTTATAATTATGCAATAAAAATCACAATACGCTATTATGATTATAATCATGGTCTTTAAAAAAACATTTAATTAACTAACTTTAAATTAATTATAATTTTTATTATTATTATTTCTAATAATATATAATAAATATTTTAACACAGATTGTATAATATTAATATACAACTTCTTTTAATTTTCCCAGTGATGGGTTGCAGCTGGAAGGGCATCCGCTGCGTAAAACATATGCATAAGTTGGCGCTTCATTCCGCTGTGACGACCCCGGATTAATAAAGGGACTAAGCCGAAATGAAAATGAATGAATGAATGAACTTCTTTTCATTAAAATTGTAAAATGCAAAAATTATAGATTAATTATAATCCTAATAATCATTTTTTTCCATAAAAAAAAAACAGTTCCAGGACAAGAACTATAAGAAAGGGTCATTATAAACAGTCATATTTGAGGCTAAAGTGTGAATACTGATATCCATTACAGGTTTCATTCCCTTTCAAATGTCAATATTATATTCTAAAGAAAAGAAAAGAGGAAAGAGGTGTCAGGGGGTCTTAAGCAGTCTTTATAGATGGAGTTTCAGCCAGTGCATTAGTAAGGCAAAAGGCAATTTGGTTGCACTCAAAAATGTGCAACTATTAAGTCACTGTCAGGAGCCACAGGGGACTAAATGATCCCAGCATTTCTCGATGTTAACTACTGCCATTCCCCTGGTTCCCCACTCATTAAAAGCAGACTGCATCTGCCCATGTAGCTTTTAACACACACAAACTGACCAACGGTACATCTAACAGCTCTTTACACAAACATGTTCAAGCCAAGAGGTGTGAATGGATGGATGCCTGTGGATTTGTGAAGCTGTTTCACATTTAAACTGACCTTATCTTTGCGCACACACACACACACACACACGCACACGCACACACACACACACACACACACACACACACACACACACACACACACACACACACACACACACTCACACACTCACACTCTCTCTCCATTTAAACTCCATTTACTGAAGGCAAATAATAAAAAGAGATTCAAAAAGGCAGACAGAAAAGTTAAACACACAAAAGCTGTCTGTTGGCCTAGCAAAATCATGCCTGAAAATAGTATTCAAAACACTTTTAGTGACTGACCTCGACTACTTAAATACTTATATATGGATATTATATCATGCCTACTCTTACAATACAGCTATCAAACTTGATATGAATGGAGAGGTGCGGGAGATTTATACATATAAATGTAACCCTCCGGTTGTACTTACACTGCTCCAAGTGGGATTTGAACCAGCATCTCAGGCATAGGAAATGGGCACCATAACAAGGACACTAAAGACTCTAGCACCAGTGCACCTCTTCAGGGCAAGGGAGTCTGTTTAGCTCTTACTAGCTGGCTCCATTTAACTCACCCACCTAATCCTCACTCCTATCCGGGGTACGGCACCAATGTAACCCCTTAGACTTATTCATTTCAGTCTTAGAGAGATTCAAACAAGTGTTTTGCCATGGGAGAGGGGCACATTAACAAGGCTGCTTAAGACCGCAGCCTTTATTGTCAGTTGTTAGTGTACCTCTTCAGGCAAAGGCAGTAAGGTTTACCCTAAACCTAAACCTCACTCCCATCTGGGTCACGGCACCAATTTTACCCTTCTGATTCTACAATCCCAGCTCTGAGATTCAAACCAGCATTTCTGGTATTGGGAGAGATGTTCACTAACAGGGATGCTAAAGACCAGTCGCTAGTGAGCATCTTCAGCCCAGGGGACTGAGGATTACCTGCATAACTCTACCTTGCTGGCCTTTGTTACACCTACTGGTTGGCTTTGTTAGACTTAGCCCCCTAAACCTCACTTCAATTCTGGTCATGGCACCAATACAACCCCTCTAGTCCTACTCCCCAGGTATGAGGAGCATTTATGGCATTAGAAGTGAGACACACTAACAAGCACCAGAGCCTCTAGTGTCAGTTACGAGTGCGTCTCTTGAGACCAGGAGAGTGTGGTTTACTCGCTCAACCCCTAGCATCTACTCACATTTACACTAACCACCCTACACTTCACAACACCAATCCACATGTCCTGATTCAAGTATGATTTGAAATATCACAAAACCTCTCTCCCACTTGGGTCACGGCACCAATGTAACCCCTCTGGCTCTACTTGCACTACCAGCATGGTAAGCAGATACATTAAAGAACACATACAAGACATTAGTATGATGCTATATGTCAAGTTGTATGTAGTATGCAACAATTAATCCTCGCTTTAAACATACAAGATGTTCTTGGGATAAAAAAAAAAAAATCTAGTAAAAATGTCAGCACCATGGACAGTGCAAAACCAACAGAATGAGAGAAACACTGTAAGGTACAGAGGTCATTCTAGGGACAAAATAGCTCTCTCTTAGCTCAATACCAACAGTTAAACAGTTCAATTACAAAATGTGCCTTTTGTGCTCACCTAACAATTAGAGAAGGACAATTACAATCCCCCCACTGAACACAGTCATTCATCACCCTGTGCTGTATCTCTCTCACCCAGTGGACCTCGAGTCACCAGGGGCATGATGACCATCACTGGCCAATACAACCCCACAGAGCTGACTCCACTAATATAAGCTGATCTCATACACTGCAACTGATGCGTTCTGCATAACTATCAGTGTGGAACTGCAGCATTCGACTGGGGGTTGTAATATGTAATAAAATTAATAGACACAAGAATACACTACTGGGTTCTGTCCTTAAAGTCTTTTAATGGTTACAAAATATAAAATGTTGTTTCTAAAGTTTTATTTTATTTTTACAAAAGTCTTAAGTCTAAAACATATGCTGGATAAGTTGAAGGTTCATTCCGCTGTGGCGACCACTGATAATTAAAGGGACTAAGCCGAAGGAAAATGAATGAATGTGAATATAAAATAGGCTAAATGTAAATAGAAATGACAATAGCATAGCAAATGCACTAAGACTAAAACTGAAATGTAAACTGAAAACATGAAAAACATTAATAAACACCTTATTAGTATATAATTAATAAAATATCATTAATCTCATAGCTGTAAGATACTTTTGCTTAACATTTTTGGTGACTGTATAATGCACACACTTTTGTGTTTTGTGACTTTACCTTTTTTTAATACTCAAGCATTTTGTAAACCTTAAAAAAATGAATCGGCCTTGAATATAGTACATGCCATAACAATGAACAAAATGATTGCATCCAGACACGGCTTTAAGGGCACGAATGTGCATGAGAAGCTGTAAATAAGGCAGTAAATAAAGTTGATCCAGCAGTAAGTAAGCCTCACGGTTCAGAGATGTTCAGATAAGCTCTGCTCGGGTGTTAGGTGGGCCAGCTTGGGTCTATGGGCAAACCTCATTGCTCTATTCAGAGGGCAACAAGCGCCCATCAGTTTGTCAGCACACGGGCCTCACTCAGGGTTCTCTTACAAGATCCCAGAGCGCATCGGGTTACCTGCCGATTAAGAGAAAGAAACTAATGATTAAATTATAACGCTGGCTCACTCTCAGATCAGATGTCTGATGAAGCACAAAGAGTGACACACAGAGGGGAGAAACACTACACAGACACTTACAGAATCCACGGTCATTTAACAGCGGAATACACCAGACAGGACATCATGTCTCACTGAAACTACATTCCTCTTCCTATATATATTCTCCCTGTATTCACAACATATAGGGTATTCCAGACTACTGTGCTTAAAACAATCTTTCAAACAAAATGAAAGTCTGTGATCATCTACACAACAAATAACACAAAAAGCAGCATTGCATGGCACTTAAAGGGATAGTTCATCCAAAAAATTACAAATTACTGACTATCTACTCACCCTTAAGTGGATTTATACATTTATATGAGTTCCTTTCTTCTGTTGAATACAAAAGAAGATATTTTGGAAAATGTTAGAAACCTGTAACCACTGACTTCCATAGTAGGAAAAACAAATACTATGGAAATCAATACATATTCAAAAAATGGATTTTGTGTTCAACAGAAGAAAGAAACTCAAACAGGTTTGTGACAAGTGAAGGGTGAGTAAATCATGACAAAAGTCTGGGTTTTTGGGTGAACTACTCCTTTAAATGATTAATTTCAGTTAGTGCATTAAAATGAAAGTCTTCTAAAACCATAATTGTGTAAAATCATAATAGATGTAAGGACCTATTTCTTTTATGATAAAAAAAGAAAAAAGTAAAAAAATAAAGTAAGAAAACAACCATACACACACACATTACAAATTCCTTAGTACATACATAAACCCTGAGATCTATATCAACGTATTCACATAATACTAATCACATACTTTTAATTCATTTGCATTGCCGTGCTCAAAATGGAGAAAAATATAAAAAAGTACAAATCTAAATGTTCAAAAAAGGTACCATTTTGAAGCCCTGCCATCATAATGAAAGAAGGTTAACAAATAATGTCAGACTTTTTGCTTAAATGACACTGGGATGAAATACTCCAGATTTCAATGGGGACATTTTTGTCCCTATTTAGGCCCTGAGAGGAAAAATATTTTTACAAACAGAATTATAAAAGGAAATGAGTGCAAATTATTACGATTTCAGTAAAATACACCATTTTGCATTAATGCAGCCAAAAAAATAAAAGAAATGTCCATAAAGGATGCACAACGTTTAATATATGGAAAAAATGGCCGGGACATGTGTTTTTAATTTCCTTTTTAAAGATTATTTTTGTATGCATTTTGCCTTCATCATGAGAGGACAGTATATATTGACGGAAAGTGAAGTTAGAGAAAGGGAGAGGGGAAAGGGATCGGTATCGAAGACATCCGTAACACAGTTGTGCTAAATGTTGGTGCACTGACCACTAGGCTATTAGTGCCCACTCTTAAACTCTTTTAAAGAACGAAAGTCCAACAGGACTTCTAAACATCATGTGAAGTTTGATTTTGGAGTAAACTCTCAGTTTAAAGTGGTCCCGCACGACACCCCCAATCGCCTCTGTTCACCTTCATCCATTGAGCAGATGGCAGAAGAGCCTCGGCGATAAAAGCTGTCAGCATGAGGTCAGGTTTACCTCCACCTCTCACATGCCTCTCCACATTATCTCTTGAACTTCCAGTCAAGGGCCTTTTAGCACTGATGGCTTACGTTTCCTACAGGCCGCAATCAATACCTGTTAAGCAACACTTTCATTTCTTAATTAAATGAGGAGCGAGATATTAATTTTGAAGCGTAAGGAGCCTTATGGTGTCTGACAGTTTATAGTGATTACCCTCTTGCATGTATGCTAGCACAAAGGTAATTAGACTTCTGTCAGCACAAGATGTTTTTCCGGAGCCGAACCCATACAGCCTTTGAGCAAGTACGCCATTAAGCGCTTCAGTGTTTCCGCGATGGCCTACTGACACTCTTTCACAGCTATTTCTGCGCCACACCACGCTTTTGTGGATCTTCTCCAATCTTCCGGCACGTGTAAGCACTTTTTCCCACTTATTCAAAGGAATGTATAATAACTCCGAGTCAAAGGGCACGGATGCAATTTTTTGATTTCTCGTCGATTAAATAGAGCCATCTTCTTATGAAACCTGAAGAAAATGACCCATGCTGCCGTGTATATCTGGTGACCTTGGGGAATGAATGGACGCGTGCAATGCACATTTGATTGACAGCTCCAACCTACCCGAGCTCGTCTGACCCCTGCGATGGTGCTTCGCTATCCTGGTCGTCCTGTATCTTATTTACAATCTAGTCTGGCCTGTAATGAAAGCTTGGCCATGCACTATTCATGGTCCACTCTAAAAGACCCTGAGAACGGATCAGCTCACCATCAGGCTATGATACCATTTGGCCTCGGGTATCAAATCGGCCACCATTTTAGGGTCAGAGCGCGGCCCTGAATCTCTAGTTGGGCTTTGGTATTCAGTAGGAGGTACTTTTAAGAAGCACTCCAAAGACAATAAGCACGGAGGAACATCCGCAGTTTCAATTACAGCAAGGCCATAATGTTGCCTATGTCTAAATGCTTCGCTCCTTTTCCTTTTCACAGCTTCTCTTGGGCTTTAATTACACAGTACGAAAGTGATTAAACAGCTACATCACCAACAATGGAAGTGTCAGGCTTCAAAATATCTTTGTCTCGAGCAGGTGATGTGCAAACGTTAGATGTGCTTGTCAAAATAAAAGAGGGGGGGGGATGTATGCTTGTTATGGTCTTGTAATGACATGGCCAGGAAAAAATGCAGGTTTAAAGCCCCATAGACCGCTGGGTTGAATTATATTCCAAGAAGGCAATATAGGGCCATATCCCAGATGCCCTATTCTGATACGAATAACTGCATGCAAGCGGTGCCCTCAGAGTGCTTTGTGTTTTACATCACAGGCAGTGTTGAGCACAAGCACTGGGGTACAAAAACAAATTATAGCCCAGTCAAATGGCAACAGGGGTGAAGCTCAGCCAGCGACTGAAAAAATACAGTACATCTGGCTCCATGTCAAGGTCTGACCTACTCAGGTATGTTGCTCTCTGGAGAAACATATGAATACCGAAACAAACTCACAGGCACAGAAAACAGCTACATATTTTAGATCTACAATTATCTTAACAGGAGAGTTCAAATAAAAATTATGATTCTTTCATCATTTACTCAATCTTATATCAAAGTAAACTTTGTGTGTGTGTGTGTGTGTGTGTGTGTGTGTGTGTGTGTGTGTGTGTAAAAAAGAAGCAAATTAAGAAATTGACTAAATATGGGTAAAATAATCATTATTCACTGCAATTCTTGTTTTAAATATGCCTGACAAGATTTATACTACATACAGTATAATTACACTGAATGAAATTGTATTGTCTTCTGTAAATCAGAACAGAAAAAAAAACAGTACACATTGTCCTTTATATGAAAAAGTATGAATAAACAATATACGTTATCATGATTTTATAGTGGGAAGTAATGCTACACTCTCAGAAATTAAAGGTACAAGATTTCAAAAGGTACATTTTGTTTTTTAATTCCCAATGCGTCCATGTTGTGCCCTAAAGATACAAATTAGTACCTAAAAAGAACAAAAGTGTACTGCTATTGTACCTTTATTTTGAATATGTAAAATATTTAAAATGTAAAATATAATTTATATATAAAGTACCACTATTAGTAATATTATAGGAATTCATTATGCTACATTCAGTACCATTATTTTTATATAAAATTTGTGGAATTTCATTGCATCGTATGTCTTTATGAATTACTGCTTGTAAAGCACTGCGGCTTTAAATGAGACAGGGTTATTTCTCACTGCCATAAAAGGATAGGGCTGTGCTGTATGGATTTTCTGTAGAGTTCAATTGAGTGAGAAGTTGTTTGGCTTGCAGTATTGACTTTCTCTGAACGCCACTAGTCAGGTGCTTCTGTTCATCTCCAATTATGCTGTCATAAAAGACCACAGTGCAACAGTGAACTATGGTGTCGCGTCCACGACATTAAGCGGCAAACAGAAATCCCTCAAGGCTAATTTTTCATTAATAGACAACCGGTCCGTCATGTCGTAATATCACTCTGGCGTTGTTTATGGCAAGGAAGGTAATCAATAATTTTAAACAGAATAAAGCACTTGAGATTTAGATGACAGGGCCAGACATGACGTATAAAGTTATTAGGGAGGAGACACTGTGGCATTTTGATAATAGAGAAGAATGGTCTGATTAAACCAAATCTGAGGAAATGTGCTCATCCTTAAAGCTGTAAATCAATACCAAATATGCTTTGAAATCAAAAAGAGAATAAGATAAGGATTTAACTTACAGCCAGTCCAAAGATTCATTGGGTTTCACGTTGATGGCCCTATTTTACATATTCTGTTGACTACACAAGTCATTTGTTACTGATTTTTCAGTGTGAATTTTAAGCACCCACACTTTATCCAAGTATTTGTATTTTAGGAAGCTTTTACTTCACTGCTATTTCAAACTGGAGAAATTGTCTAACTGAATGACTAACTGATTCAAATAATCCAGTCAGAGTGAGTCTATAGTTAACAGTTCACTGATTCAAATGATTCGGTCAGAACAAGTGTTCAGTTAACAACTCAGTGATTAAAATGATCCAGTCAAAGCACATCTCCATCTAACAAATGTTGGTTAAAATGATCCTCAAGACCCTGAAGGGTTTAGCTCCTCAGTATGATCTAAGTGGTCTCCTGTCACATTACAATCCTTCACATCCATTACCTTGAAAAAATTCTGAAAATACCTAGAATATCAAGATTAACTGTGGGGGTGATAGATCTTTTTCTTACCAAGCACTTAAGCACCGTTGTCAGTTTAAATGTAGATTAAAGACACATCTCTTTGTACTACCATTCACATATTTGCCTCAGCCTAGGTTTTTGTAAAAACGTAAAATACATTGCTCTGGCTACGTTTTGTAGTATGTTTCACATGACAAATCCACTAGAGGGTGCTGTGTACATTTTTGCGAATTTGAAATACGTTTGCTTAGGGCACGTTTTGTAGTACGTTTCAGTATGCTGCCCTAAACCCAACCAATAGTGTTTTCAAAAGCATAAAAGAAATATACATTGTGACCACTTGGTTTACCTTGATTTTACATTGCTTATATTTCTTTCATGCTTCCCCGGACCTGAACCTCAGTGCTCTGCATCAACAGTACAACACCATATAAAGTGAGCTAACTGACCACACCAGAAAAGTTGCACATATGTAGAGACAAGGCAAACATATGTGATTACAAGAAAATCGTTAAATTGTTTTGTGTTATTTATTTGGTGCTGTGCAAAGAACTGCACAAAAATCATCCTTTATTCTTTGATAATATGCCCTGCAAATATTAGTGTGAAAAGGAACACATTTTTTACCTTTGCCACATACTGTCACGTTGCATTGCAGTCAAGCATTTGTTTAAGTACATTTTTACAGTTTCACAAAAACGTAGTCTGTTGCAGATAATACACAAACGCAATCTTTAAATTCAAATTCCAGAAGGTATTGTTAGACTGCATTAATTAGGACAACCAGAACCAAGAAAGAGTACACAATTGTAAGAAGAATCTACACTTATGTTAGTCTGTCTGTCTCTTATCCTGAGGTTAACAATCACTTGAATCCAGTTCGTACCCAGCCCAGATGATTGACATGCACTGAAGATGAGCACAACACAACCCTACACCTTCAGAGAGCATGACCTACCATTGTGTATGCACTGACAAAATATATATGGTCTTGAAAAGCTCTATACTCCTCTACATATTTTCTTTTTTGCATATTCAAAATCACACATCATAATGAACTACATAAATTCCTCATCTGCTCCAGATGCTTGACTGGTTTGTGATGCAGGCATCAAGGTCACTATAAAAACCGCTGAGGTACAAAGGAATGAAATATAAATGTAATTACAAGCCTTTAAGATAACCTTAACTTTTAGACAAAACTCAGCCTACTCAGAGATGGAAATACCAGCCATTTTATCCAGCTCACATATCCACAGCCTAACGCAAAAAAACCCCCCCAAAAAAACCAATCCCTCCAACAGATTTAAGTGGAAAAATAAGAGAGTGTGACATATTACATACAGACTACAGACACCCAATGGCAAACACAATACACCCGTCTCAACTGCTGTACCCTCTTTTATGTGTGTCAGATGTACCAAATAACCCATATCAATAAATCTCATCAAGGTATGAGGAAGCTATTTGCTTGGCCATCGATAGCTGATTTTACCAGAGGATATTCATTTTTTCTTCTCCCAGAGGCCCGGCCTGATATTAAGTCGATATCTGCTGTCAGAGTTCATTTTGGGAACTGAAGCAGGACAGATTGTGTATTGCGAGAATAGTGGCGAGCCGTATCCGAGGTTTTATAAATGTATTTAGTTCAGTGAGAATATTAGAAATCTACCTTACTGTATTAACAAAAAACGTAATAACATTAAAACATGCAAAAACTCTCGCCTCTTTACACGTGCCCGTCTGATGTGTATGTGTGAGACAATTCACATCACCAATCAGTCAAGATAAAGATCTCGCCCTCAGCAGCATGAAAGGGGAAGTGAAAAGCGCTAGAGAGAAAAATCAATAAGGAACCACTCATTGAGGAGGCCACATGTGTGTCACTGTCAATAGGAGTTAATAGGCCTGGGCCCATCTCTGCAGACCAGCCTGACACAGGCTCACTGCGTCCCCCTTCCATCACATCATAGTGACAACTTAATACATACTGATAGACTGACTGCTTAATGCCACACCGGCCTTAGCATCTAATAAACAGGCTTGTTTAATAGGCCAGCATTAAGAGAGAGTGAGCAAAAACGTTGCATTTTAGATTAAGGGCAAACTTGAACCTCTATGTAGAAGCTTTTGCAAAAATTCTGATCAAATCATGCCATTTACTTCATGCTAACTCAATCATTTAAAAAAATATATATAAATCCGTACAGCCAAGAGCAAGTTGACCTTCCAAAGCAACTAGATCTCCGAGCTGCCATTATGAAATCTAAATTTAATGACGTTTGTCCAAACACAAGATAAATGGCAAAAAATGAGCTTGTTAATTGGGGTCTGCAGGTCACATTGTTTGGTCCAGTTACACATTCTCCCCCTCATTAACACCCATTAAGACCTCATTTAAGGGGATCTAATTTTTTAATTGATTCTGGTTTAATTAATTTGTAATTAAAGAGGACCTCAGGAGAAGTTCTGCGAATTTTATGGCCCTTTGAAAAATTACATGTAGGAAGAGGGAGTCCCTGAGTTATGATGTGAATACAAAATTGCGCAGTGATGGAACATATGTAATTGGAGGAGAGCAGGGCAGAGAATGAAGTTGAATATCTGTAAGATTGATATTTTAGATGTATTCAACCTCAGGTATCGTGAAACAATAAACAGAATATAATAATTAGAGTTTAAACCATTTTTACTGGAAGATTTTTTAACCTCTTCCAGTTGTCCAAATGTATTTGATCAGACAGCTGTGTAGTGTAAATTATATAAAAAAATTATAACAAAAGTTGTCTTGAAACCATAAAGGATGATGTACACGGTGCAAATTTTGATTGTCATATTTTTTACGTCATATTTTAAATACGAGCGAGTTTGTTTAAAAATCATTCAAACGCAGTCATACTGTATAAGTCACGATTTTATGACCCGGCAAATTTTGAAGCAATCTCATGATATTCCACACCAAAAACATGGACAGAGGGAAACATTAATTTACAATGGTTTTAGAGGCACTTACCCACCCACCATATCTCTCCTTATCTCTCTCTTTCTCTACTGATATGTTTGCTACACCAAATATACAGGCTGTTTTTAGCACCAGCAATCCAGTATGCCTGGTCACCATATGCCTATGAATTATAACCTTGTCCTCTGTAAACTGTCTATTTTGACAACTCTGTTATGCATGACACATCATAGAGCGCTCACTGATCAGTGAGTTTCCTGATTGGTCAACTATAGATAAATCAACAGATCAGAACCTCACACACCTCACAAATTCAGGCTGACAACTCCAGAATGTTTTCAACATAATCATGAACTTGTAAGCTGCTCCGATCGGCTCGTAAGTTCCACTTACATGGTACGAGTCACATAAATATGAGCATCAACATTTTCAAGCCACTTCTCCCGATGGGAAAAAATAATCGCATACAAACTCGTACAACAGCAAAAAATTACACCATGTACGCCTGTCTTTAAATACAACACAATGCGATAAGATATTAAAAATAGAGCCATTGTCAAATAAAATAAAATAAAATTAACTATGCAATCCAAAACCTCACATTACATTAGTCCATTCACTAGTATCACTGTGAGTGCTCCTACAAATGTAGAATGTGACAAAATAAGAAGGAAGGGTTTCAAAAAGTTGTATTTGAATGCATGTTAATACCAAGTGGACACTTTACAAGCATGTCAACTTATTATACAAACCCTAAGCAAATAGTTTACTAATACTGAGAGCTATTTGGCGCAAAGTTCAGTGTTACCTTGAGTATATATGTATTCTGGGGAAGATTGTTGTTCATTGCAAGTTGAATCTTATTTAAAAAGCCACCAATACATGCAAAGTCATCAATATTTCCTTTTGAGAGCCATCAAAGAGTCAAGCACCGTTTGTACACTACACTTTAGCTGTGGCAGAACAGCAATTTCTTCAAATGACAGGTCCTACAAAAAAAAGAACAGAAAAAGAAATCATACTAAAGCACATTCATTTCTCTTCAGCTTTAGTGCTTAATGAAGAAAAAAGCAGGCTTAAAACACAAACCGACATCTGTTGCACTCTCCTTGCTTCAGGTCAGACACATGAAGAGGAAAGGAGATCTATACATTTTTTTTAATAGAACATAGAAATGTATAAATAGAGAATGGTAAGTGTGAAGTCCCGGCTCCAATTGACATTTCAATAAGTAGAACACAGCGTTACCGATCCATTCCCAACTTTCCTGAAACAATTATTGAGATGGTACCTTCAGGCCATGTGTGCTCGGCCTCCCTGGAGCCCCGGTGGCTGAAACAGTAATTGACTAAATTGTAGAACACATCGGGGCCATTTACTGTACAAATGTGCTGAAAATGAATCGTTTAAAAAGAAATGAGGGTGACTCTCAAATTAGCAGGGAAAATGATTGAGATGTGGCTCAGGGAATTAGGAAACATGATTTAGAGGTCTGCTAGAGCCGGAGTGTGTGTGTGTGTGTGTGTGTGTGTGTGTGTGTGTGT
>CAIGQW010014484.1:5969059-5991696 GCA_903798125.1 Danio choprae | reverse complement strand
TGTGTGTGTGTGTGTGTGTGTGTGTGTGTGTGTGAGAGAGAGAGAGTTAAAGCAGGCCGTTTTTATACACCACACGGGTCTGACTCGTATTTAAACACTGCGCACCACTCTCTCTTTCTCTCTCTCACACACACACACACACACACACACACACACACACACACACACACACACACACACACACACCTGACCTGTACTTAAGCAATACACCATCATGATAATCATCTGGTGAGTCAGCAAGACTGATGTATTCAGAAATATACTCTAAAACTGCTGTCAACCTTGCATTTGACCCCAGATTCCCAATACAGATATTTTGTGTGTGTCTAAAACAATAATGCACATAACCTCAATTATAACTGACAATCCCCTTTGTCACTTTGCTCTTACATTTAATGTGTGCATAATTTCAACTGTCCACCTAAAAACATTCACCAGGACCCGAGGTATGTCACCTTTTTTTAAAAAAAAAGCTTAGCGGGCCACAACAACAAAGGGCAGAGTCACAGATCAAAGGACACAGCCTGAAATTGGTTCCAATGTCAACCGCTGCGAGGTGTTAGAAAGTGATCTTAGCTACACATTACAGAGTGTACCCATTTCCTAAGAACAATTCCAATAAATTACACAGTGTGGTAAAGGCGCTGACAGATTTGATTGATTGTCCTGCAGCCGGTGTTGATTTTTGCTTCTTGTGTCTTTTATTTATTTTTTTCCCCCTTCAGCTCCCAGCGTACTTTATTTCTTAATCATCCCTCACAGTTCTCTGCCAATTAACTGTAGATTTGTGCTCCTCGGTGGCCTGTAGATCTATGTGTAATGATGTGTTTATGATGAGCACTCTGGCATTTTGGACTGCTAGCCAGATGAAACTGCACTGTCTCATTATGATTATCCCTGGGTGGTTTGTGGTAAACATAAATGCACATTAATCTACGTGTCTAGATACATGCACAGCTATAGATCTAATACATTGAGTAGGACTGCGCTTACATAGAAAGTGTCGTCTTACTAGCATTAAAATAGCAATGGGAGTGAGGTAAGAAGATAATAAAAAAGAAGATAAACTTTTTACAGCTTTGCTACGAGTCAAGTGATGCTGCTATACACCTTTAAGAGATGTGTAATAATTAGTAATAACTACACACAGAAGCAGGCTGAAGACAAAAAAATGACAATAATCTTAAAATACAACATCTGAACAATGTCTTGAGAATAAATGAAATTATTGTGTAAACTCATAATTTTTTTGTAATAATTTTTTAATAATTTGTAATATAAAAATTTCTAATAATTTAAACACAGGTCAGTTATTCCTTATATTCATTCATTCATTTTTCTTCAGCTTAGTCCTTTATTTATCAGAGGTCGCCACAGCGGAATGAACTGTCAACTATTCCAGTATATGTTTTACGCAGTGGATGCCCTTCCAGCCACAACCCAGTACTGGGAAACACCCATACACTCTCACATTCACACACAGACACTCATACACTACGGCCAATTTAGTTAATCTAATTCACCTATAGCGCATGTGTTTGGACTGTGGGGGAAACCGGAGCACCCGGAGGAAACCCATGCCAACACAGGGAGAACATGCAAACTCCACACAGAAAGGCCAACTGGCCCACCCGGGACTCGAACCAGCATCCTTCTTGCTGTGAGGCGACAGTGCTAACCACTGGGCCACCTTGCCACCCTATTCCTTATATATCCTTATATATTGTTTTCTATTTACTTTATAAAGATTATTAACTTTATCATGTAATTTTATATCTTGTATAAATATATCAATGTTTTTTATCATCTCTACCAGTTTCTGTTAATAACAAATTGATAGCCTTCAAATATTTTATTGGACAATTGGGAAAGTTTTAGTCAAGAAGTTTAAGATCCAATGGTCTAAACTAGCCGGTTACCCAGACTTAACCAGAATTTCCAAAGCTACACATGAGAAAGGACCATCTGAACAAACCAGCCATGATTTTACAGATTTCCTTCCAAAAACTTCTAAATGAATCAGACTTTGCTGTGGTTTCTACTAAAGTTGTTCTGACCTGAATACTTTGAACTTCATTTTCAGAAAAAAACCTCTAAATGACTATATTTTCATTCATTCATTCATTTTAATTTCGGCTTAGTCCCTTTATTAATCTGGGGTCGCCACAGCAGAATGAACCGCCAACTTATCCAGCATATGTTTTACGCAGCGGATGCCCTTCCAGCTGCAACCCATCTCTGGGAAAGACTATATTTTAATTAGAAATCTAAAACAAAAATTATATCAGACATTTATGGAATAAAACAAATATTAAGATTTCATTGAAACCCATGCATAATACATTTAGAGAAACAGAGAATTGTCAAGTGGTCTCTTTGTTGTTGTTTTTTGCCATAGCTCTATATGCAAAAATTTAGGGTCAAGGTTTAGAGCCAATTTATATAAAGATGTATCTTTTCTGAGTTAGCAAGAACTTAATATAAGAGTCAAGGTTTAGAGCCATTTACAGTATATAGAGATGTATTTATTATAGAGATGAATTGAACATAATAAGGTTTGTTAATGTTTGGTATTTAAGTGAAACATGACAAAACCTAGTTGGAAAATGCAGTAGTAGACTCTGCTTCTATATGAACAACTAAACAAACTGATTCATCTGAATGAATCGGCCTTTCCAACACAAGAAAGAAAGAAAAAGAAGACCACTGATGTGTGTTTGATTACTTTTTCAGCTCTGACATAAAATACAGAGATACACTACTTCTTTTATTGGTCACTCCCCAACACCGGTACCTAACATGTCACTTCAGCGTTCAAAATGTTGACCAATTTAGGTCTATCAGTAATGGAGCCGCCCCTGGCTATTTACAGCAGTGTTCACGTAATCTTTCTTTAATGGAAAATTTGCTGCTCATCGATCTACACTTTGTAACTCCTGCTAGCCACACTCCAATTATGACAGCTGTCAAACGCATTCAAGGGCTTTCAATACACCTGGTGTACTTACTACCGATCGTACAGTTTGTTTTTGATTATGTATTACTATACTAGTGCATACTGACTTCATCAGAAATCCATCTAGAGTCAAATTTGTGCATAACACAAGCATGTGTGTGTTTGAATGTGTTTCTGTGTTAACTCCAGGCCAGAGCTGTGGTTCGCTGGCTGTGGCTATTAGGTGCTGTGATTTGCTATTCCGATCGCGCTCTCTTTACAGCCCATTTCCTCTCCACACAATAAAATAAAAGACCATTTTTGTTCAATATCAAAGACTCCAACCGAATAATCACAAGGGTGAAACTGTAACTATTTTACAGGTACCTCTGGGATATCCCCACACAACAGGGGTGTCAAAATCAGCACAGAGAAAACTTTCTGCAGGGCAAAGTCTGTTTTGGCATTTGTTTCCAACATCTGCCTATAATTACTTAATTATCCCAATCAGTTACTAGCTCTGACATTAACATCTCAGCAAATGCTAAATCATAGCCGAAAGTTGCCCTGTTCTGTGCTGCCATGGTGTTAAAACGGATCATGAAAAATGCATAGATGATAATGTACATGGATACTTAACTAATTGAGCCAATTAAGGCGGGAGAATTGGTTTGAACGAGAGCAGGGGAGGCAGTGCCCTAGAGGAAGCCGCTCTGACACTTCTGATATACTGCCGTGACTTTCGCTATTCAGTCATTCAAGCCCCAGGTCATATTTCGGCAGACAAAAGAACTTGCCCTCAGTCTAATGGCTCGGTTAAAATCAACATAAAAGCAAGCAGCATGTCTTTAAATACAACAGGGAACTTCTTCAGGCCACACGCATGCAGCTCTGAGCTGAAGAGGTTTAAATGGTGTAAAAAAGGCATTTTCAGTGAGAAGATTTTACAGAATTAAACAGTATGTTGCATTTCATGGGATAAACGATAGCTAGAATGATAGAAAAAACAATAGAACAATGGAGGAACGGACGGACGTACGGACATACAGATGGAACAATAGATGGATGGAACAATAGATAGAATAGAACAATGGAAAGATGGATGGATAGATAGATGGAATGCTAGATTAATAGATAGAATTATTGAATGATAGATAAAATGATGGATTTTATGGATGGGTGGATGGACGGACGGACGGACGGACAGACAGACAGATAGACAGACATACAGATGGAACGATATATAGAATAGAACAATGGAGGATGGATGGAAGGATGGATGGATTGATGGAATACTAGATTAATAGATATAATTATATAGTGTTAGATAAAACGATAGGATGACAAAACAATGGATTGATGGATGGACAGACATATGAATGGATGGATGAATCGATGGAAGGATGGATGGACAGACATGAACGGATGGATGGATGGACAGATATATAAACGTATGGATGGATGGATGGATGGACAGACATATGAACGAATGGATGGATGGATGGATCAATAGTCAGAATGATAGATAGATGGGATGGATGGATAGATGGATGGATGGATGGATGGATGGAACAATAGATAGATAGACTAGAACAATGGAATGATGGATGGATTGATGGATGGATGGATGGATGGATGGAATGATTAAAAGATAGATTTCTAGAACAACAAATAAAATGATAAAATGACAGAACAATGGATGGAGGGAATGATAGATTAATAGATTGATAGAACTATAAATAAATGGTAGAATGACAGAATGCTGGATGGATGGATGGATGGATGGATGGATGGAGACAGACAGACAGACAGACAGACAGACAGACAGACAGACAGACAGACAGACAGACAGACAGACAGACACATACATACATACATACATACATACATACATACATACATACATACATACATACATACATAGATGAACTGAACACCTCATTAATATTTGGGTAATCCCAGAAAGAAATAGTGTTTGCAAAATTGCATCAAATTCACACTTTCTGGTGAAATAAAATTATGCTTAATTATTTAAAAACACTTTCTAGTGAAATCTAACTGAATTGAACTAATCCTTTAACATAAAATGAAGAAGCATTTTCCTGTAGAAAGAGCACAGGCATTACTCACACTGAATATGCAAGAGCACAGATCTGCAAAGGGCCTTGATGCAGAAACACAAACTCATTGGAGACTTGAGTGGAGATGAATAATATGGTTGGGCTGAGAAACAACACCCTCTAAAAATCCAAATCTGTGGTATCACCAGATCCCCCTTCCCCCCCCCCCCCCCCCCCCCCCCCACCCCCCCCCCCCCCCTCCCCAAAAAAGACATATTGGAGCCCTACGGTTGTGATTTCCTTCTTGCTATAGATGCATAAATAAACATAGAAATAAATACACAGAGGACACAGGCTGTGAGTGGCTGGCCAAGTGGGGCAGCTGTTATTAAAAGGGCTATTTATCACTGTCACCCTGCTCAGGTTTCATCCCTATCTGCCCGCCAGCGTTGTCACTAGGCCGCACAGGAACAATGAGGCTCATTCAAGCAGACCTCGCCACACTGTTTGAACCCCCCCACACACAAACATATACATACCCTCTCTATCTTTTTTACATACACATGCCAAAACTCAAAACGAATTGAAGCAGCACATAGCTAGTGCGTTGATATAAAATGAACATTTCCAATCTATATCTGCCGTAACCCTTGCAAACCCAATCCAGACCCCCTCCTTCACTCAACCGCACCTTTTATTTTACGCTCCGTTGAATTATCGATTATAGCAACAATTACCCACTAATCTTTGCAGATTGTGTTAAGTGAATTCCCTCTTTGTTGGACAATAACTAAACAAGGGTGTTGTATAAATGCACGTTTCATTTGCCTGAGGGTTCAAGTCTGCACACTTAAAATCACATCATTACATTTACATATAGGTTATAAATTAGCAGCCGTGAGACTCCACCGCTCAATTACTTCATCCCTGAAGAGGGAACATGATAGACACGAACTTGGCTTTCCAGGTCAAGACTTTACTCTGGTTTAGATGCCCACAGACACTGCCGAGTCATAGATTTAAAAATGACGGGGTGGTTGCTGCTTTCACATTTTTAGATGGATGTGAAGCTAAATGCATTATTCAAAATCTAGCAAATTTAAAAAAATATGTTTTAAAAACTGTTTTTTTTTATGGAACAAATGGTCTTTAATATTGTGATTGCCAATAAATGGCTCCATTTGGTGGATCTCTAAAAATAATGCCAAAATGCCATTAAACACTTTTAAATGGAAACATCATGTACAAATGTATGGAAGAAACTTAAATTGTTTGTTAATTTTGTTAATTAATTAAACAAATGTGTAAACAAAGTCCAATGTATGAAATTAATAAAAGCTAAACATCTTAAGAATGGCAGACCGACAGACATTCATTCATTCATTTTCTTTTCGGCTTAGTCCCTTTATTAATCTGGGGTCGCCACAGCAGAATGAACCGCCAACTTATCCAGCATGTGTTTTACGCAGCGGATGCCCTTACACCTGCAACCCATCACTGGGAAACACCCACACACTCTCATTCACACACATACACTACGGACAATTTAGCTTACCCAATTCACCTGTACCGCATGTCTTTGGACTTGTGTGGGAAACCGGAGCACCCGGAGGAAACCCACGCCAACACGGGGAGAACATGCAAACTCCACACAGAAACGCCAACTAACCCAGCCGAGGCTCGAACCAGCGATCTTCTTGCTGTGAGGCGATACTCACTGCGCCACCGTGACGCGACCGACAGACAATATATATATATATATGTACATATGAAAATTGTCATTCTTTTTCAAAAAATTTCCAAGTGATATTTAACAGAGCAAGGTTTATTTAGATTTTTTTACACAATTTCCAACAATATATTTTATATATATATAAAAAAGAAAGACTTTTACTCTTCAGTAATACGGTATTATTAGCCCCCTTAAGGAATAATATATTTTTTTGATTGGCTGCAGAATAAACCACTGTTGTCCTGATTAACTTAACTTGCCTAGTAAACCTAAGTTAAGTTAAATTGCACTTTAAGATGAATACTAGTATGTTTCAAAATATTATGTACAGTCATCATGGGAAAGACGAGGCCTCACGGTGGCGCAGTGGGTAGCACAATCGCCTCACAGCAAGAAGGTCGCTGGTTCGAGCCTCAGCTGGGTCAGTTGCCATTTCTGTGTGGAGTTTGCATGTTCTCCTCAGGTTGGTGTGGGTTTCCTCCGGGTGCTCCGGTTTCCCCCACACTCCAAAGACATGCAGTAAAGGTGAATTGGGTAAGCTAAAGTGTATGTGTGTGTATGAGTGTGTATGAATGTTTCCCAGTGATGGGTTGTAGCTGGAAGGGCATCCGCTGTATAAAACATATGCTGGATAAGTTGGCGGTTCATTCCGCTGTGGCGACCCCAGATTAATAAAGGGACTAAGCCGAAAAGAAAATAAATGAATGAATCATGGGAAAGACAAAAAAAATTATTATTCATTATTCATCAATCAATATATTTATTAAAACTATTATGTTCAAAAATGTGTTTAAAAAAACTATCTTTCAAAAAGAACTCTTTTTGAAAAATACAAACTTCACAGGAGGGCTAACAGTTTTGCCTTCAACTGTTCATATATTAAATTTTTTAACAGTGAAGATAGCATTATTTCTGGAAAAAATGTATTCTTTATTAATTGTGTTCTAATTTTGATCTCCACACTACAATAGCTAATTGCAATATCCTAAATAGAAAAAGCTAAGCATATTAAATAATAGATTGATAAAACAATTAAAATATGCATGAAGCTAACAGCTAATAGATCTTAATTTAAATGCTAATAAAACAAAAGAAATGCAAGTCTTTTTAACGGTAACTATGACCTCTAATATCTGGATGTTTAGAGGTTTGTTAACCTGTTCATAAATAAAACTAATTGATATTCACAAACAAGCAAACAAATAAATGTTTGCCGATGTATAATTGTATTATCCAAAAAAACGAAACCAAAAAAAGCAAGTAAGCCTGTTAAGAACTCAGTCCAAGTTCAATTGTCCCACACAGTCACAGTCTGCGACACCTTCATTCATGAAGCTGCTGGACTGTGTAAAGCTTAATCAAGTGCTTGCTTAACCAACTCAATCCTCCCTAATTCCTATTAATTTAGCATAATAGCAATCCTCTCATCTGGAATTAGCGACAGCCCAGCAGAAACCCTTGCGGTCTCGGCGGAGCAGCAAACAGTCCAGCCAGCACATTCACATCCAATTCCATATGTATGTACATACAAGTGTGTAGATGAAAATGGTTAAAATTCATAACCCTTGCATAAGACCCCCATCAAGTCTGCTTTACACCTGTATTACATTTTCCTCTTCAATCAGCAGCTTTTGGGTCGAGCGTACAACTCGCGCTTCCCATGAGAAGCAGAAAGCCATTATAGAGAGCCAGGGCTCATTTGCAGAAAGATTGGAGATCTAACATCACATTTGAGAAGAAAAAAAAAAGAGAATCAAAGTGTATAACAGGAATGATTTATTTCACTTTCTTTCCTCTGCGTTTTTTCCCTTTGTAAAGGATTGCTCTTTGCTGCTTGCTTTCTGAAAAAGTGTATTTAAAATGGATGACCGTTTCATCCAATGCCACTGTAAGAGCAGTTTGAGCTCCTGCTGTAACTATGAAACACAGATACACACACAGATTTATAAGAGGAACAAAAGTCAGTCCTGACCTCTGGACCTTGCAAGTGGGAGAGAGTTTGCCCTCTGAACAGCAGATGTGGGAACTTTGGTGACTCAAAAGGCCCCAATATGCTTTGAGCAAAATCATAGAACAAACTGACGTCATTTTGAACAAAATCAGTCCAAATGTAAGTTTATTTCAGGCAGTGTTCATTTCGTTGACAAAACATTTTCGTGACGGACAGGTTTCTACCAACGAAAACTAGACAAAAAGTCAATTTCTTTAGGAGAAACCCCCCTGCACTCCCCCCACCCACCATCATGAACAGCACTGTGGCTGCAGTAGAGTCATTAAGGTTCCTGGGCACCACCACCTCTCAGGATCTGAAATGGGACATTCACATAGACTCTATTGTGAAGAAAGCCCAGCAGAGACTGCACACTTCCTTCGTCAGCTGAGGAAGTTCATTATTACAACCTAGCAGACAACTCCTCCTCACCATTTCGGTTTGTTGTCATAGCTGACTGTTGGAGGGCCTAATACCTCAGACAGACATAATCTGAGAATTTAACAGTAAGTGCGTTTTCAGATTGCAATTTTAGATTACAAGGGCTAACTATTTTTTTTTCCTTATGACATGCACAGATGAATTGTTCACCCCAAAACTAGGAATTCAAGCAAAGAAAATGAATAGTTTCAATAGTCTAAATTTAGTTTTGCTTTAAGAGCTGGTTTACAGTACGAATTGAAGTGTACTTTCAAATGAGAGCAACACTTACACTGCTTGCTTCAAACTGCTTTATAAATAAGTGCAACATTATTTGACTCAAGTGGTAAACTGCACCGTACTAATTGTCTTTTGGGTTTAAGTGATTCAGTTTATGAAGTAGTGTAGGTCACTATATATAGCTGTTCTTTACAATACTTTTTATTACTATGGTAATGCATTTGGGTTTGAGATAATTTTTGCCATGTTCTTAATTTAAAAAATCTGACAAATATAATGAATTAAAACTTACCTTGTAATTACAATTTTGATTAAGTTCTAAAGTTTTATAAGCCTACTTAGATGCCTAGAAATTGTCCCCAAAAAAAGAGTGAATTAACTCTGCTCTCAGACTGGCAGAGATGTATGTAGAGTTGTATTTTGTGGATTTAACATATCTGAAACCAAGGCAGGAATTGATATCAACGATTTCCCTGCATAAACAGATGGGTTTTGTGAAGTTTATTTGCATCCTTTCACTCTAGAAAAATCACAGTGATCAGTGATATGACATAAACATGCATTAAACGCTTATTCAGCAGTGTACAGTATAGGTTGTTTTCACATGTCGTCATTGATGATGCGCAAAATTCAGATGGAGGGCAGGAAGTGATTCTTCTACATAGGAATCACGATCAGAACATCGAAATGTTTCTGTTTTATGTTGTTTATAATTGTTTAAACCGGCCAAAATAAGTGGACGAAATGGTGAACAGTTTTTATAGACTTCCGTTTATGAGCAAAAACTTTTGGCCGAAAGTTCAAGAAACTGGCTGAAATACGAAAGAAATGGTGGCATGTAATAAACATTTTTTCAATACATCCATGTGTATTCACTTTTTTTTGAATGTGATCATTCGTTTGACAGCACCAACAAAGATTATATACAGGCCTAGCTATGTGTATAAATATGTTAATGTGTTACATAAAAATCAGATACAAATACCACCACACGCATACAAAATCCAGGAGTAAATAACGTACCCTGCCATGTAATCACTGCAATGAAATCTACATCTTTTTTTGCAATAATCCAAGTCTTTACTGGTATTTCAGCAGAATAAACAATCAAAACGTGAACATCGAGATGCGCAGAAGTGGTGAATGTTTGTTGATGGCAAGTTCATCGACAGAACAAAAAAGAAATGCAACCCTTGCGAGCAAAACTAGAGAGTTATTATTGTGGAGCACTTTTTCCCCCCTTACAAAAATAAATAAATAATAATGTAGAGTATGCGTCCATGCTTTTGTATGCTTTCATCTGTTATTTCGTGATGTCTGGAAGATATCCATGTGGAAAAAAAACCCTATAGTAGTTTATAATAAACATGTTTTTGAACACAATAGTAAAGTGTATAATGTGTTATTGAATGCTACAGAATACTGTAGCATAGTAAACTGATAAACTGTAATAAATTCTTTAACGATAGTGTAAACTGTGGTGCATTGTGATTGTGTATAATTATAGCGTAGAAAACTGAAGCCTATTGAATTTGTTTATTACTACAGTTGTGTTGTACCACAGCAACAATATATTTACTACGACAGTTTAATTTATGTATTTATCTATAGTATGCTTCCAAACACTATAGTATTTTTTTCATGTAACGTAATAGCTTATACAGCAGAGTCAAACATGCAGCATATATTGACATTTCATCTAAATGCCTCCGTAAGCAGTTTTGGCGGTATTGGGATGTTGTAGTAGTGCACAGCTTTGGGGCCTTAAGGCCACGTTCACACAACAGAATACAAATGTAAGACTTTTACTTGAATGATTTGTATGCTTCCAAGCACTATAGTATTTTTTTTCATGTAACGTAATAGCTTATACAGTATCTACCGCCTCGATGACAGGCAAATATATTTTAGTTCAGTAGAAAACTCGACCCTCTTCATGATATAAGGATCATGCCCAACATATGTGGTTATTTTCTATTTATATCTCCTTACATTATTTGACTCAAGTGGTAAACTGCACCGTTCATGCAAACACTTCTATTATCAGATGCTTTCTTAACTGCAGTTTTCTCACCGTTCCAATTTAAGTCGTATTTTTATATTGCTGTTTAGAGTCAAACATGCAGCATATGTTGACATTTTCATCTAAATGCCTCCGTAAGCAGTTTTGGCGGTATTGGGATGTTGTAGTAGTGCACAGCTTTGGGGCCTTAAGGCCACGTTCACACAACAGAATACAAATGTAAGACTTTTACTTGAATGATTTGTACGCTTCCAAGCACTATAGTATTTTTTTCATGTAACGTAATAGCTTATACAGTATCTACGGCCTCGATGACAGGCAAATATATTTTAGTTCAGAAGAAAACTCGACCCTCTTCATGATATAAGGATCATGCCCAACATATGTGGTTATTTTTTATTTATATCTCCTTTGGAATATGGTATAAAATCGCAAAAATACAAACTTTCCTCAGTCTCCCATTCAGTTTTTTACTTCCTGCCCTCCATCTGAATTTTGCGCGTTACCAGAACCATGTGATTGTAAACAACCTATATGTGTCTGTTGCCTCATTACAAAAGTACACAGCAAGTTTCACGATATA
This sequence comes from Danio choprae, assembly GCA_903798125.1. Lineage (NCBI taxonomy): Eukaryota > Metazoa > Chordata > Actinopteri > Cypriniformes > Danionidae > Danio > Danio choprae. Next base: position 5,979,713 of record CAIGQW010014484.1, on the reverse strand, counting down.
CACATTAAACTAATAAAAGAAACTGCTAAACAGGCTTCATGCTCTTCATGTTCTGCAGTTTGAAATATTACGCCTTTTACTCTCTTTTCATCATCTATGTTAAGCTTTTTTGAAACAATCTATGTGGTAAAAAGAGCTATAGACATAAAGATGAATGAAATTGAATACTGAGCTATGTCTAGGTATATCCAGATTTTCATTCTATGGCAAATTTAAACAAAGATAAACAAGAAACACCACGTCAGGCTCCCCAGACGAGTTAAAAAACTACAACAAATTGTGAAAAGAGAAATCAAAAACAAAGCATTAGTTCAAAATCTTGTAATAATGCTTTTCTGAAGAACAGATATAATGTAGCTTGTGGCAACACGGGCATCACTGCACACTAGCAGGGGGTAAAAGACAAACTTGGGGCGGGGGGAAAGGGGGACGTCTGCTTTTTAATGACCCAAAACTTTAAATACTGCATAATATATAATAAAATGGAGAGTTCATTTAACTCTCACAATAATTCATGGAGAGGCCATTAGTATCCATTATTCTTAATGTCAACACTGTAAACAGTAAATATGAGCGAGGCATCTTCCAAGCTCCAAGGGAGAAGCAAATGCAAAGTCATAATCAGCGCGAAGGAGAACCAAAAACAATGCATTAAGCTAAATGTTTGAATATATCAAAGCAAAAATCATAAATCCAGACGCAACACATTTGCACAGATATGTCAGTCAGATGATGAGCCATTAACATAAAGCATGTATTAACACGCATTCATAAATAACATCATCAGCACTGAGCACTTCAAATGAGCAACTTTTTCTGCATTAATTAATGTTGCATTTATTTAAGCACCAAGTAAAGAGTGCTTCATAGACGGCCTTGAGGAATTGTTCTGCGTGAATAGCGAATCACTTGCCTGGATCCAGACGTGAAAGGGTCAGAGCCTCGCATGACTGACAGCCACTGGAACCACCTGCAGCCTGTAGCTGGAGCAATACTGATTGGCACAGTGGGCATGCTGCCTTTCAGCTGGCCATTTCAAAATAAAAAAAATGCAAAGAGAGAGAGGGGGGGGAAGGAAAATAAAATAGAAATATAGAGCCACTTGTCATCCCTTCCAATCTGCTTAGTAATGAGAAGGCTTTCCCCTCTGGGTAAAAAGATCTGCTTTAATAGATTTTTAATGGCTTTTCCCCTCTCTATAAGAACCACTCTCAGCACCCAATAGCATGCGAAAAAAACATCAAGTAATTCCATTCTCAGTGGTGTGAGGTCAGCAATTATAATACACAGAAATCACTAAGGCTTTGACAATTGCACTAAATCCATTTTCGTTTTTCAGACTATGCTAACATGATGCAATAAGGGAAATCTCTATTAAAATATACTTACTATCAAAAGGGAAGACCAGGGATGGGCTTGTGACAGCAACAATTGGAGAGCATGGGGATGCTGAGCTGGCAATTGAATATTAAATATCAATTACAAGATAAAATACATTTTTGAGGTAGATCATTTCGGCTTCTAATGAGATCAGGTTAATACATGTTGAATGAGAAAATAGCAGTCTGCACAAACAGAGCTTTGTAATCATAGATGTATAAAAATATAGATGCTTCGTTAATGGCTGTTTTTAATACTCAATGCATTTGAGAGCAAGTTTACTGTGCATCTACAATAGCAGTTGTATTGTATGGATATCCATATCTGCAGTAGATTTCATTCATTCATTCATTCAAACTCCTTCCGCTTAGTCCCTTATTTATCAGGGGTTGCCACAGTGGAACTATTTCGCCGTATGTTTTACGCAGCAGATGCCCTTCCAGCCACAACCCAGTACTGGGAAACACCCATACACTCTCACATTCACACACACTCATACACTATGGCCAATTTTGTTTACCCAATTCACCTATAGCACATGCCTTTGCCTTAGGAAACCCACACAAACACAGGGAGAGCATGCAAACTCCACACAGAAATGCCAACTGACCCAGCCGGGACTCGGACCAGCGACCTTTTTGCTGTGAGGCAACAGCAACCACTGAGCCACCGTGCCACCCCGTAGATTTCAGTAAATAAATTGCTACAAACACAACCCAAGAAAAAGGTGTTACTATAGTTAAAAATATGTAATATTGATACATATGTAAAGACAAATCTGTATTAATATCAAAACACATTTATATCTTGGTGGCTGCACAATGTTGTGGCATCTTAGAAACATTTTGGAAATCGAAACTAATAAATGAAGCCTACAATCACTTAAATTGTAGGTCCTCTTAAGTCACATAAAGCATACTTACTATAAAATGATGACTGCTGTAACTATTTCATTCATTCATTCATTTTCATTTCGGCTTAGTCCCTTTATTAATCTGGGGTCGCCACAGCGGAATGAACCGCCAACTTATCCAGCATATGTTTAAGCAGCGGATGCCCTTCCAGCTGCAACCCATCTCTGGGAAACATCCATACACACCCATTCACACACATACACTATGGACAATTTAGTCTACCCAATTCACCTATACCGCATGTCTTTGGACTTGTGGGGGAAACCGGAGCACCCGGAGGAAACCCACGCCAACACAGGGAGAACATGCAAACTCCACACAGAAACGCCAACTGACCCAGCCGAGGCTCGAACCAGCGACTTCTTGCTGTGAGGCGAACGTGCTACCCACTGCGCCACTGTGAGGCCTGCTGTAACTATTTCTTCTCTATATATATTTTTCCCGGTTTTTTTTTTGTTGGTCACTGACTAAACAACTGAATTTCCATGACATCTAATAAATGGAAAAACAGGCCGCTGTAGTGCTTTGCATATTGTTGAAATGGTTTCAGCTCTAATATTTTGCATGACTTTAACCACCATTATGAGAACAACAATGCAGTTTTCTTACTGTTTGTGTGGCTTTAAAGTGCTCTCTATCCCATATTTGATAGCTCGATAGTAGTTTTATAAACGTAGTTACATTTAGCTTTTTAGTTGTCTACTTTTAAATAAGCATAAAACAGCTAAATTTGTAAAACTAACATGTACAGCGACCAACAAATATTCCATGACTTGGACAAAAAAAACCCCAAACACTTTTGATTAAAGATAAAATTACTGCTAATAATAATTCTACTATAGAGTGGTGTTTGCCCCCTTACTTATTTCTTATATTTTTGCATGTCTGTCACACTTTAATGTTCCAGATCATCACACAAATTTCAATATTAGTCAGATAATCAAGGTAAACACATCATGAGTTTTTTAAATGAATGAAAACAAAATCCAAAACTACAAAGCCCTGTGTGTAAGGGGGCAAACACTTTTTCACACAGGGCTTTGTAGCTTTGGATGTTGTTTCATATATAAGACTATATGTACGAAAGTCCTATATTCTGCACCTTAACGAATTGAATCGAAATTCAGGACTGCAGCCAATACTGTAATATCACGAGACACAAAATGCAATTAATATACTGGCAGATTTGTGACAATCTCCAAGATGCCCTCGCGAATGTGATTCAGTGAGCTATAATTGCTTACCTTGGTTTGTCACCATCATTTAATGACTTATGACAACAGAAGTTCATTTCCAAACCTATTTGTCTCCGCACCTTTGTTGACGTGAATATGGCAGTGTGGCGTACCTGGAACACATGACACAAACTGTAACGCAGCTGACATCCTCCTGCTGATAGAGCACCCTGTGAGACACAGGAGCCCGAACTCAATGATAACCTTCACAGAATTAGCTGCAGGGGTTATTCATACAATAATTGTTTCTGCCAAACTCATACATCTCCGTGTCAACCCTAAATTAATGTGATTTCTGGTGCTAAATAATAGATCGTGCAGCACGCAGCTCTGCTTTTCCCCCTCTTCATATCACAGCATTCACGTTTTCATTAGTTACCTAAGATGTAAATAGTGTTTGTATTTAAAGATTTCAATTCGCTCTCCTTTATTTGCATGTAATTGAACGTGTTAATACAAGTGCTTAATCCTTTGTTGATTAGTACCTTATATTCGAGAGAGGGTAATTTAGACCTCCAATTACAACACGAGTCTTGATTGCATGGCCCTTAAAACAAGGCGCTGATCTCTGAACATGAACACCGTTAAATTTTCCGTTACTTTACAGTAGCCAATTTGCTGCTCCGTTATCCTAGACCGTTGACCGAGGTGAGGTGTAAGCGATAAGCACCCGCTCAGACTAATGTCGTCTCCTGTGGCTTGGCACCGCTCTCGTAGGCCTGATCAAAAACACGAACGCTGTGAACACCGGCGACATCGGCTCCGGTTTCTCAGCCTGTCAAAGCCACAAAGGCTTGGATCGTCACTCCTCCAGGTCTGCTACAGTATCTGCGATGAGGGAAAGGTCAAAGAGTCAATGAGGAATTAAGACATGCTTCCCTGAGCATTCCCTATGCAGCATTTCAACACTCATGCTAGCTCACAGATGAAAAGGAAGAGGCAGGCGTTCAGGCTAATAGTGCCGATCAGATTTCTGCTGGGTGTCTAAATGATTTCCATTAAAGCCAATTAGCCTGCTCAATGATGATGATGTAATATAAGGGCTGCTTGCCTGTATGTAGGGAAGGATGGGGAAAGATCTGCATCTACTTTGTGATTTGTTTACATATGAGTTTAGCACTGACACGATTAAGATTGAAAATCAATAACATTTGCTAATATAGATGTTATAGCAAAAATGTAAAACATTTAGGGTGGGGGGGGGGGGGTGGTCTCTAGCTGGTTAAAGACAGCTGACAACCAGGGAGTAATAATTAATAAGTAATTACATAATGTGTGCTGTGTGTAAAGTAATTGTCTGTTCGGTGGAATTACTTTCAACTGTGTGACAGTAATGACATTACTGAATTATGCTAACATTTTTTTCAGAATGTTTGTTTATGACACCACTGGAGAGCAAACGGAGAGGTCATTTGCACTTCTTTCAAATATAATTTTAAAAGAGGGTATAAAAAGCAGAACCACCAAACCATCAGATTGGCAGATAGCTCTGAATAATTAATATTGTTGTCAGCTAAAAACTTGAATTAAAGTATACAGATGGGTTCAACAAAAGCATATGCAGCATCAGAGTTCACAACAGGTCTGTCTTTAAATATTTAGTTCTGTCATTTACTCTTCAGTCTAGCAGACTTTTTTTTCCTGCATTCCTCATACTTCCCTCATATTTTATTATATGTATTTTCTTTTTATGCCCGCTGTGGAATGCTGGTTGTTTGTCTGTTATTTTTGTTATACAATTTCAAAACAACAATAATAAAAATGTATTTTAAAAAGGTTTGAGTTATTGTTAGTCAGCTTTAGTTTGTTTGAACTGATGAGTTCTATTAGCTTGTTAATTTAAATGAGAAGCAAAACTGCTTAAAATGTATGTCTAACTCATGACAATTCAGAATTTAATTCACATTAATTACATAATTATTATTATTATTACTACGATATTACATTTTTTAAAATAACGTCAAAATTTGCCACGTGCCAACTCAGTGAAGCTTCTTACCTCAAAGGTCAAATCTTATGTATTTAATTCACAAATCTGTGAATAAGATTTGACATATTTACAAATACACAGCTAAATATATATATATAATTCATCTTGAGATCATGCTTGCAGAGACATAAATGAATTACTTGATTTGAATGGGTGTCAAACTCAGTTTTAACTAAAAATGGAAAACTTTTTATTGCCATTCCCTTACACAGCAGTGTTTTGGGGGCTTTTAAAAAGTGTGTTTTAACGTACACTGCTAGGAAAACGCAATTTTGTGAAAATCTATGCACATGCATATTACATGTTCAGCCTATAGATGTTCGTGAATATTTGTGACAACCAAAAATGAAAACATGTATGGAAGCACAGTATTTCTGTACAAAGCAATACCCACTATTGGCCTAGCATGCGTGATACAACATTTCAAGGTAACAATTTATAATAACGGCACACTATACATCAATTATTAAGCATTAGCAAATAGTTCATTCAGGAATTTACAAAGCATAAATAGTCCTCACTTTAGATCATAATAAAGCATTTATTAACATACAGAGTAACTATTGCTATATGCCTGAATAATGACATATATATTTGAATAGTTTATTAATCATTAACTTACTCATTCTGAATGACCTTAAAAACCACCAACTACTCTTAAATACAAATGGTTTGTAAATACTGCAATACTTAATTTAGGAATGAAACATTTCTGATTAACAAAGTATGAAAATACAATCATTAAGAATAAGCACATTATGCATGTGTTTATAAGTCAAGAATGCAACATTATGCTGTCTGGTACAAAAGCTGCAGTGCTGCCGAACGCGCAAGATCCTCCAGCGCACAGTGAACACCGCCGAAAAGATCATTGGTGCTCCTCTATCCTCCATTCAGGACATTTTCTTCTCACACTGCTCCAGCAAAGCTAGCAGTATTGTAAAAGACTCTACTCACCCCTTCCACAGTCTCTTTCAGCTGCTGCCATCAGGAAGAAGGTTTCGAAGTCTTAAAGCCTGCTCGGCTAGACTACTCAACAGCTTCTTCCCACAGGCTGTTAGAGCCCTCAACTCCAGTCAACTTACCCCCCTCTGAAACGTCCCCATGCATTCCCGAGTATGTCCCATACAGGTGAGTGGGCTTAACAAACCACCTGTGGAAGGACACCCTCTCGTCTCTCTGACTCTTGTACCAGGTTGCACATTTGCACTATAGACACTTTCCTAATCACTCCATGTCTCTTGGAAACACTGTGCATTTTAAATTGTGCTTCATTCAGGTGAGTGGGCTTGACAAACCACCTGTAGTAACACTCTTCTCTCTTATGCACCTGACACTTTATCTAAACTCCACCTTACAAGGACTCAATGTTTACTATAAATGTACCACAATCATGTTGCACCGCTTGCTTCAACCTTAAATACCTCTTGCACAAAATTAGACCTTAAATACCTTTTTTTGCACAATATCCTGCACAACATTGTTCAGTCTCATGTAAAAGTACTTGTATAGCCTGTCTTATGTGTATAGTTTAAGTATTTTATTCTATTTTATAATACATGTTAGTTATGCATAGGTTTTTTATAATAGCTCGTATGTCCAGTGTTGTGTTTGTATTTATGATTAATCCATGTAGCACCGTAGTCCTGTGAGACACGACATTTCGTTCCTCTGTATGTCCATACATGTAGCGGAATGACAATAAAGCTCGACTTGACTTGTAGCTGTATTCATAAACTGCTTACTTACGTCTATAATGTAGAGTTAATACAACAAATGATGAATGAACTATTTGCTAATGCTTAATAAATTATGTATAGTGTGCAGTTATTAAAAAGTGAATCATTTTGCGGAGCTTGTGAATTGGGATCGTTCGGACATTGTTATCATCTGTAATGTAAATTGTACAAACACTGATATTTAAACAGATTAAATGTTCATCAAAAGTGCTGAAGCAAGATTTTGTGCCTTATAAGGGAATAAGGAGGCAGCTATAATACAAAAAAACCCCTAAATGACATCACTTGTAAGCAAATCTCACAAATTTCTTTAAAAGGTTTATTGGTTACTCAATATAGCCCCAAAGTGGCCATAATTCATTCTTGATTTAGTCAACAGACAATGGCTCATCCAAATCAAAATGGCTTGGAATTAAGAGTTTGCAAGACAAGGGCCAAGAGGTCCATTGATTTGCATGTAATACATGAAATTATTACTTTGGTGCTGTTACTAAGAGAGAAGGCGGCGAGGCCAGAAAATCGAGGTCTCTGATGGATGTGCTCAGCAGAAAGCTTTGAGAAGTCTAGAGGATCAATATGGTAGTTTGTCAAAGCTGATCTCGAAGGTAATGTGACGAAGGATCCTGCAGAATAGAGGCAGAGTCAGCAAAGTACATTATCAGAAATCAAAGCATCTGCGAATGACAGCGGGAGGGAGAGTTACAGAGGACCCAGAACGAAGGCCACGCTTCCTCTATTGTAATTAAAAACCATTTTATCAGACCTGTCCTCCAAACAATCCCTCTTGCTTCCTATTGACATTATGCCAGGCAGGACGTGAGGCTCTAATTTGACTTTAAATAAATGAGCTGAAGGTATTTAAAATTCTGCATTAGCTTTAGGGAGGAAAACAAGTGGGGAAAACAAGGGGTTGCATATAGCTTGTAAACTTGTGCAGCACAATAATGCCTAATAATCACCATAATAATCTGCAGGACGTTTGGCGAATTCATCAGACGTGGAAGTGTCCGTTTCAAAATAAACATACGTATTTCCACCCATCACAATTATTGATCATTATTGTTGATTATTTGATCTAATCACTGTTTGTTTTAGATTGATAATTATGCAGTGTACATTTTAAAGAAATGTTCAGATTATTACACTTGCTAATCAGGGATTTAAGTATATAATGGTCAAAAAAAAAGCTTTAAAACATTTTTACTGTTAATGTTTGAGTCATGCCAAAGATCCTTATTCCTTAATGTTTCATATACAGTTAAAGACACATAACTAGGGCAAACTTAAATTAGTGGAGACAAAAAAAAGTAAATAAAACACTGCTGCAAAGCACACCAAGACAAAGCAAAAGTATTAATAAATATTCATTAATGAACTACACATTATTAATACGTAAAATAAATACAAATAAGTCTAAAAAAATGTTTAAAAGCAAAATAAAAAAGATAATTATGAAATATATATTAATAATTAATTGGATTGACACTTAATTGTCAGCACAATGTACATTTTATCAAATGGGTTAGATACAATTACCAATCAGATAAATAATAAATGTAATAGACATGTCTTTTTCTTTACATTGAAAATATCTGATTTTCTTTAACAAACTGGTCAAACTTTAAATCAGTGGTTCGGTTTTTTTAGATTAAACTTATCTCTTGCAAATTACCCCAAAAAATGCCTAATAATGCTGGTAATGACATCATAAGCAACATCCCATTTTCAACTAATTAATTTAATTCAAACACAAAAAAATAAATAAATAAAACTGATGGAAATGTTAATTTTAGGCCTTTCACAATGACTGATAAATCTTATTTTTGGCTATTCGATCTAACTGGAAATGTTTGAGATTCTTGTAAAAATTGTGCATTGCAAATTTCAAGGGGAATTTAAGTCTTGAATCTGTAGATCTGAATGTTGCCTCCTACAAATTAACAAATATACTTTTGTTTTAAATAGAAGAAACCTCAAAGTTCAAAATTAATTATTTTATTGTGCAAAAATGCATGTGCATTTAGGCTACACTTGCCCATTCCAAAAGTTTTTCTTGCCTGTCAACAATTGCCTGTCAAACTCAAGTCCTCCTTTCTCTGAATACTGTTTTCATAGGTTAAAACTGAGCGCCCTCTGCCTCCTTGTAAGCAAAGTAAACAGTAACAGGTCCTGCAGAGGTCTGAACCGTCTCTGTCACTCCAACCACCATCCATGAGCCCAATCCATACGCCAAGCACGGGATACCTTAAAAAAGAGAGAAAATCATAATACTAATACACCTTCTGTATTGTCAGAAGCAGAACGTGTAAACAATATCTAAACTGACCTAAATTGATGACTTTCAGTGCTCCGAAAAACTTATTCTCAAACTGCAGGTCCTGTGGCGGTGCTTTGGTGCAGTGGTATTTGATGAAGGGGAAAGCCCCGGTCCTGAGGATGTGGTAGTTCGCGCCCTGCACCTGCCAGTTGAAATTGGACAGGCCGAACTGGTCGTTGATGACGTCACGGTAGCGCACGCAGAAAGACGTCCAGGGCGGGAGCGCGCGCTGCGCCAGGTGGCAGGTCAACACTTCAGAAGCTGCGGGACGAACAGCTTTATTTCGAAATGTACTGGGGAACAGGGCCACTTTTAGAATGCAGCCGTGGACTCTACGAAGAATCTCTGTCATTTCCGAGTTAATTTGCAAGTCAGGTGTCAAATGTACATAAATAAAGCGTTTCAAAAGCAACTGTCGATCACGTCATTGTGTCATATGCATTAAACACTACAAGAGGTAAGCCACGTGAAATAAAACGCACAAAACCTAAACAAACTGAATCTCTGAAATATTTAGTAACTGCAAATTTACATTGTGATGTTGGATCTCTGCACTAGTGAAGACGGTCCGGCTGTCAGTGAAGGTTAAACTTACCGGAGCGGGTTTTTTTCACACTGACAAACGTTTACATTATTACTTTGTTGTTTAAACGAACGTGCCGATTAATACGCTACTTTTTCGAAGAAATACTAGAGACGAGCAGCTTAACCTTCTCTGGTACGGTTAATATATTCTCCGGGAGGAAACAAGGCAGTGTTTCTGTTTGTTCCCATCTGTCCTAGACTACATACTGCAGCATGTAGGCTACTGCAGTATGGATCTTCATTCTCATGCAATACGATTTTGTTAGAAATTTCATTGCATATAAAATACGATAATATATTGATAAATATCAGGATATATTAAATGTTTAATGATAGTGATTATATGTTGGTCAATCTACATTTAAATATAGTTTTTTCTTAAGCTAGTGCACCCCAAAACTGCACATATACAGTAACGTTTTTTATATTCAAATGAAAAGTTGTAGAACACACACACACACACACACACACACACACACACACACACACACACA
>CAIGQW010014484.1:5954752-5968399 GCA_903798125.1 Danio choprae | reverse complement strand
GTGTGTGTGTGTGTGTGTGTGTGTGTGTGTGTGTGTGTGTGTGTGTGCGCGTGTGTGTGTGTCATTGTGCAACCTGTAGATGTAGCCTGAGATTTTGATTCCTGCATGATGTTTTGTGTTTTGACGTTCATCAACTCAATAATATACTTGATTTTTAAACTACAGTAACTTTTTAATGTTCTGTTAGCAAATACATGCACATTGTCAAAATCATCAATTCATATGAGTGTACAATTATGACTAAAGACGCAGTCAATATAGAGTGCTCATTTACTGGCTTTGACGATATATTTATATCACCTCTACCTATAAATATCTAAGATTTCCTGAATGGCACATGTGATGTAAATGTATTTTAAATGTATTTAACTTATTGTTAATCTTTATAGAAGGAAAAAAGGCAAAATAATTTTAAATCGCCATAATTTGGCCTAAAAAAGGTTGGTCCACTGAACAAATGAATGTGCAAGTGTGTTTCTCCTTTTAATGTTACTACATATTAACCACATTTCAGCTTTAACTGAGATTTATGTTCATATTATATTTAAATGCTTGGTGAAAGCAATTATAACTCAAGGTGTAAACGCTATTGTTGGATTGGGTTTGTACGTTGACTCATTTTGTGTTGATGTAGTTTATGAGTTGATAACCAATCGCTTCCAACTCCAGTAATCTCCTTTTCTTCTTGAGATGCGGTTTGATTTTGTATGGTCATGCCCAAGACCTCTTCAATGTCCTTGATAATCTCCTTATAAAAGCAAACAATAGCAGGCATTCAGTGTATGTCTGACTACACATCCCAAACTTGTAACTATTGAACGGTGAATAAGAATTCCTCTATCAAATCAAGTAATGATGTGTTGAATGCGGCAGTTCAGCAAGTCATTGAATCCCCAATACACTCAGAGTGTATGACAGGACTTCAGCTGCAGTTAATGTGGCCAGACATAAAGCCTTGAATTTAATGACCCACTACCTTGTGTATTGTAAAGGTTTTATTATGACACATTTTCTGAAAACGCGTGCTCAAGTAAAATATGTCCAAATTCACTTCTCAAGCATTTGGTGTAACGCTAGTAATTATAAATTTAGTAATAATAAAAAACAACAGTTATTATTATTCTGACAATAATAATTGATTTAGAGTACCATGTTTAGACAAGATTGTGATTAACAGTTGCATGTGAACTGGAAGTGAACCCATGTTTTAGTACACATGTATGGGTACAGTATGTATTCTTTGTTTGTCAAAGGTTACATGCTGCCGATTGTTGTGTCAAAATTCAATTTGACTTGGATAATGAAAAATGGCCAGATTAAATAGAACAGCCTTGAAGACTGTGAAGCATGAAGTTGATTATTATGATTAGCACTACACTGAGGTTTTGGAGCAACTCCTCTTCTGAGTAAATGGTACATACTGCTGTCTTGTGGATATACAGTGGGTACGGAAAGTATTCAGACCCCTTCAATTTTTCGCTCTTTGTTATATTGCAGCCATTTGCTAAAATCATTTAAGTTCATGTTTTTCCTCATTAACGTACACACAGCACCCCATATTGACAGAGAGACACAGTTTTTCAATTGTTGACATTTTTACAGATTTATTAAAAAAGAAAAACTGAAATATCACATGGTCCTAAGTATTGAGACCCTTTGCTCAGTATTAAGTAGTAGCACCCTTTTGATCTAACAAAGCATGAGTCTTTATGGGAAAGATGCAACAAGTGTTTCACACCTGATTGAATGATTTTAGCAAATGGCTACTATATAACAAAGAGTGAAAAATTTAAGGGGGTCTGAATACTTTCCGTACCCACTGTATTTATATTTATTATACAGTGCTCAGCATAATTGAGTACACCTCATTTTAAAAATGAATATTTTTTATCCATTTCTCAGTGAATGTAGGCAATGTATTTTAGTGCATTTAAACAGAACAGATTTATTAAACAGACATATTTATTAAAATAATATTTTAGTCACAGAACATATTTAGAAATTGAAAGATAATATAATTAAATTCAAGCAAAATATAGCAAAAAAAAACTTTTTTATTTTATTTTATTGCTTCTTTTGATTTTTCCTCTTTTTTAAATTTGCATTTAATATTTTTCTATAACATGTAAATTTGGGTGTACTAGTTTTTGGACCGTTATCGTAAGTTATTTTGTTAGATAAGCTCCAGATTTGGCTTGAGTACTGACTAATCTAATGTATATGCACAAATATGATATTAAAGGTGACTGTACTTGTAAAACAACCTTTGTAAAGTGTTAAAAAGTACTAAAATATATATTTTTTTAAATGGCAAAACTAGTAAAAGTCATTGTGATTAATGTCCAAATTTGTTGATACATAAATCCAGACTCAAACTGAATCAATAAACAATCAAATAAAAGTTCTCGTTTTTTTGTTATTATTTTAATGCACATTTTAAGATACTAATTTAAAAAGATAATGAGTTTAAAAAAAAGGTTAATTTATGTATGTACATGTTTTAACCGATGTTATCCAATTTTCCAGACCTTTAACATTTATTCATTCATTCATTTTATTTTCGGCTTAGTGTGTGTTTTATGCAGTGGATGCCCTTCCAGCTGCAACCCATCACTGGGAAACACCCAAACACCCATGTCATTGGACTTGTGGGGGAAACCTTAGCACCTGGAGGAAACCCACACAGGGAGAACATGCAAACTCCACACAGAAATCCCAACTGACCCAGCCGGGGCTCGAACCAGCGACCTTCTTGCTGTGAAGCGACATCGCTACCCACTGTGGCACCACATCGCAACATTTAATAAAAAAAATGTATTTGGACCATTTAATTGAGATTTGAGTACCCATGATGTACACTATTGATTTGAACTGAATCAACACTAAACAGATTTTCTTCTGAATAATGACACTATTGTATTTCAGTTTAGATACTACTTTGACACAATCTTTGTAAAAGTTGGTTAAGAAAATACACCCACATACCTTAAAATTGCTTGTGCCCTGCATATTTGGAGCTGATATTTCCTGATGAATGATTGACAGGTTGTGAGCAAAGGTCAGCAACGCTCCCTGGAGATTCTCCGAGATTGTTCTGTTAACGACACGGAGAAACAAACGAGCTTACTAATGATCCCCCAGAACCATCATCAGAGAAAAACAAAAAAACAATCACCTTGTTTGGCTGTGGGGCTGTAAGGAGCTTAATGAGAACTCTCAGCCTTAAAGAGTGTGCTATTCTTCAGGGAGAAATGAGGAGGGAAAGCAGGGCTTGGATGGGATAGGTATAGGATTTATGTGATGAATGCCTTTAATTCGACTTGGCAGTATTTTTTGCGCTGACACATTTCAGTTAAGGTATTCGCTACATAATGTTTAATCTGCTCTTTGGGAGTTTGCTCAAGGTCTAGATATAGCTCTAATGGAAACGGGGATGCGGGAAGAAAAAACAGAGCTAGAGAAAGATAAGGTTGTTTCTTGTGGGAACTCACAGCATGCCAAGACTTCTTCTGTATCTGCTGTCATAGAGGGCAAACACGGTGCCTTGCCTTGCCTGAAACATATATATGTATATATAAAAAAACGTATTCTGGAATCAAAGAACTCCGGTTATATTACTGGGAAGCAAGCAAAGGTTTACCTTGACATCATAGCCTATGCCCTGCGCTTTGCACATCAGGAAAAATGTGCTATAATATACTAAAGGCAGATTGGTGTGAAGAAGCCGGGTGCACATCACTGCAAATCGACTGGTCACTGAGGTTTCCTGAGGAGAGCATACAAACACTGAGTCAAAAGGGCAATATTTGAGAATTTTAAGCCAGTGAATTCCAGAGCTCAGCATATTCATATTACTATGATCAGATGCTTTCCTAACTGCTGTCATTTTTCTATTTATTCATTCATTCATTTATTTTCTTTTCGGCTTAGTCCCTTTATTAATCAGGGGTCGCCACAGCGGAATGAACCGCCAACTTATCCAGCATTTGTTTTACGTAGCAGATGCCCTTCCAGTGGCAACCTGTCACTGGGAAACATCCATACACTCTCATTCACACACATACACTACGGACAATTTAGCTTACCAAATTCACCTATAGCGCATGTCTTTGGACTTGTGGGGGAAACCGGAGCACCCGGAGGAAACCCACGCGAACACGAGGAGAACATGCATTTTTCTATTTATTTATTTTCATTCATTTTCTGTTCGGCTTAGTCTCTTTATTAATCTGGGGTCGCCACAGCAGAATGAACCGCGAACTTATCCAGCATATGTTTTACTTAGCAGATGCCCTTCCAGTGGCAACCCATCACAGGGAAACATCCATACACACTCTTTTACATGCATCCATTACAGACAATTTAGCTTACCCTATTCACCTGTACCGCATGTCTTTGGAGGAAAGCGAAGTACCTGGAGGAAACCCATGCGAAGACAGGGAGAACATGCAAACTCCACACAGAAATGCCAACTGACCCAGCCGAGGCTCGAACCAGCGACCTTCTTGCTGATCTGAGTTTTCTGGGGTGATCGTGCTACCCACTGCGCCACCATGTCGCCCTATTTATTTATTTATTTTTTAATTAATTAATTTATTTATTTATTTATAAATGTTTAATAAATTACTTAATTATTCATTCATTCATTCATTTTCATTTCGGCTTAGTCCCTTTATTAATCTGGGGTCGCCACAGCGGAATGAACCGCCAACTTATCCAGCATATGTTTTACGCAGCAGATGCCCTTCCAGCTGCAACCCATCTCTGGGAAACATCCATACACACCCATTCACACTCATACACTACGGACAATTTAGCTTACCCAATTCACCTATACCGCATGTCTTTGGACTTGTGGGGGAAACCGGAGCACCCGGAGGAAACCCACGCCAACACAGGGAGAACATGCAAACTCCACACAGAAAGGCCAACTGACCCAGCCGAGGCTCGAACCAGCGATCAGCGACCTTCTTGCTGTGAGGCGAACGTGCTACCCACTGCGCCACTGTGAGGCCCCTAAATTACTTAATTATTATTTATAAAATGTAATATTATTCTTTTTCTAAATAGATGCAGCACAGATTTACATACTTTTTACTTTTTTAAGCATTCCTCTAAGTGCATTTAGAACATTTGTTATCAGCATATCGTTGCAAAGGTATTTCCAACATTTTCTTTTCCCTTTTTAATAAAAAAAATGAAAAAGAAATTAAAGTGTGAATGGAGAATGGAAATCTGTGTCATGGCCAGTCATGGCATTTCTGTGTGTATTTTACATGTTCTCCCTGTGTTTGCGTGGGTTTCCACTGGTACTCCAGTTTCCCCCACAAGTCCAAAGACATGCACTATAAGTCAATTGGAGAAAATAAATTGGCCGTAGTGTATGAATGTGTGTGAATGTGGGAGTGTATGGGTGTTTCCCAGCACTGGGTTGCGGTTAGAAGGGCATCTGCTCCGTTAAACATATGCTGGAATAGTTGCCAGTTCATTCCGCTATGGCGAACCCTAATAAATAAGTGACTAAGCCGAAGGAAAATGAGTTAATGAATATTAAAAAAAAAATATATATATATTTTTTTGCATCTCTTTAAACAAAAAACTGTTACCAAAATATAGCATTCAGTCTTGTTCACTAAAAGTGGCACTGATGTAACCGCTAAAATATTAAACAAAATATGGCTAGAACTTAAATGCTGGCTGATTAATGGCAGAATCAGAATACTTCATATGACATCGTTTTTCTGTCCTTCAAGATGGATTCCATCTCTTCAGTAATGCTGACCAATAGGAGCATAGAATCTCTTCCACACAGAATTTTCAGACATGGTGTAAATGTCTTTTCAGTGACATCGTGCAACTTGTTAAAGATGGTAAGCAGTGATTTGTCCTTTGTAATCTAAAATTGAAATCTGCCCATCTGCCAACTATTCCCTCTTATGTTTATGCAGTGGATGCCCTTCCAGCTGCAACCCAGTACTGGGAAACACCCATTCCCTCTCGCATTCTCTCACACACACACACACACACACACACACACACACACACACACACACACACACACACACACACACACACACACACACACACACACACACAACGGCCAATAAGTTAATCCAATTCATCTATAGAGCATGTCTTTGGACTGTGGGGGAAAACGGAGCACCTAGAGGAAACCCAACACGGGGAGAACATGCAAACTCCACACAGAAATGCCAACTGACCCAGCCAGGAATTGAACCAGTGACCTTCTTGCTGTGAGGCAACAGTGCTAACCACTGAGCCACCATGCCGCCCCACAATAATAATAATATAACAAAACGTATAGAAAACATAATATATTAATGCAAAATATCCATGTTCACTACTTCTTAGTCTCTAATTTAGTTCTCAATCAATGCCTTGTTTTTCGTATGTTACAAGTGCACACGTTCAAGCACATGAAATACGTTGCTGGCTGCAGTTCACTTAACAGCCACCAGTGTCACTAACAACAAGTGTTTCTGAATTCTACATATAGCCCTATTTAGCAACAAATTGCATTTAATTCTGTTGCTAAAAATTTGACCAGTACATCTAAATGATGAACTGAGCTCTCGGGAACAACAAGAAGAGCCATTCCAGAAACAAATAGAAGGGTTTGAAAAACCCACATGGATTAAAGGGACATTAGTCTCACATTCATATAGGACACCAGGGAGACAAAGTCCTGCATTATTAGGTTACACCACTACGGAAAACAGGAAGGTTTCCTCTAAAACCCAGCGACGCTCATGGCAGATAAAAGATGTGTCTAAAAGAACGCCACAGGAGTGGATTAGTTAAGAGTGGCAGGACTCGCAGGACTCGTAGCGGGCATGAGGTATATTCTCAGTGACAGATATGAAATGCAGGGTAAAGCCCTCGCATGGTGTGCAGGGCATGAGTAATTCTCTTCTATACAATTCTGTTTTCGGCTGTCAGACACACTATCCTCAAACAACAATAAAAAGCTTTTCCTGCAGGCTTTTAATTGTGTATTGTAATATTCCGGGCCTAAATGATGGCCAAAGCCGGAGCCATTAAGACAGGCGGGTGGGAGCCAGGCGACACAGGCACATACAAACTAAATGAATGTTTGATAAAATAATACAAGTCGCAGATTAACAAGCGTAAACTCCGGTTTGCCGCTAATAAAGGAAGTCTATTGTTCGGGGGCTGGCATCAGGTTGATGAGGTGCTCAGGCATGCATACACATGCATAATGAATATGGTATGCATTATTTATGGGCTGATTATTTAGGCTCATCTATCAAAATGATAATGAATTCAGCTTCTTCTAAACACCAATCAGGTCGGAAGCGTAATTACAGCGTTTAGTTGTATTTAACCAAAATAAAACAACAAAGCTTAGCTGGATCAATCTTTATGGATGCCTTGATTTATCGGGATAATATCCAGCAGAGGACACTTATTGCTCTCAAGTCCAGTCTCAGGGAACACATTGGGGATAATGGTATTCCTGTGCTTTAAAGAGCTGAGAGCATCTCAAGCAGTTCCGAGCATTAACCTTTAAAGAGATAGTTGAACTAAAAATTTTAATTCTGTCATCCTTGTGACTTGTATGACTTTCTACTCACTTCTACTTCTACTCACACTATCATATGGCTTACAAAAATGTCAAATACATCTAATAAGTTGCATATACTACTTTTATAAAGCTCTCATGACTTTTTAGACAAGCCCCTGATCCCAATTCCTTTTTATTATATTTTCAATCCACAGAGCAGAAAGTCAAGACGAATGTTCAGCATACATTCATAATCGCTCACGTCACCGCAGATCAGTCATATCAACATAGCAAACAGTCCAAATCAATTTGTCCTTTGTGAGCTTGAGTGCTTGAAGTACATTAGAATGGGATATCATTTGTAAATGTGTTTGAGTCGCACTGCATTAAAAGTACATGATCACTGATTTTAATGGGTGTTGCTGTTTTTATTCATATCACATTGTGCAGTATACTTCGCTATTATATGCACCGCTTGATTTTTGTAATCAGACACGTGCTTTGAATTATTTTGCACATCATAGTGTGTCCTTGAACTTGAACTCAGTTTCACCGCCAGTTTCACAGTCTCTGAGAAGAACAACAAACTACGAAAGACGGCAAAACAACATGAAAATCTCAAATATGATTAACTACGATTGTCATGCACAACTTGACTGGGAAGCACGGTTGTGTGATCAGTAGTAAATTCTCAGTGGAAAACCAGAGGGCGCTCTTAAGCAGAAACTGCAAATACTCAAGAAGAAGAAACCCAGGAAATCTCTCAATTATATAGCATTATAAACAGAAACTTTTACTGCTTACCTTGATTCAGTGTGACTAATAATCCCATTACTATGGATGTCATCTCACAGAAGGATTTACTTAAAACACTCAACTGAAGTTATGACTCGGTTTTGGAGAAAAGACATTATTATATGTGGTATTTTCAAATGGAGCATTTACTACAAAGAGCCATAGTTCACCAAGAATTGGCAGAAACAGCTTTATTTATCACAGAATGATTATCTCAATGTAATTACCATACGATTAAATCGATTTCAATTTTGAACAAGATTTTGTGTAGCTTGTCAGTGAACTGCGACTCTGTTGTAAATGCGGCTCCTTCCAGCACATGCTGGAGGTTTAATGGAACCAGCTTTACTGACAAAATGCACATGAAAATTGCCTTCGATTAATCATCCAACCATACTATAAAGCAATTTTAGTGATCATAACTTATGAAGAGTGTAAGTATAGACAGTGGAATGATCTTTCCAGTGCATATATATATAGGGGTGGAGTGTCAATATTTGTGCATGCTTTAAAGTGGAGTATAATATGAATGGCTGTGCATTTGACTATGTGTATGCTCCTGTATATGCTAAGTATACATCAGGTATTAGAATGCGAAGCAGCATTCAGGACATTTTTAGTCAAATATTCTTTACCCACTACATAACAACCAAGTTTACTGAATGCTAAAAAGAGAGTGGATCATTTACGTGTAATGTATAGATTCTTACATCTTTGGTTTGCCTTCTAGCATGGTGTACAGAAGACTTCTTTACAGAGATTTCTCTCACTGAAGGAGGAACCTCCAGTTTACTGGTGCGGCAGTCCAGCGTCCCCCTCGTCATCATGAGCATCAGATGGGTCATGGCCAACTGGTTACTGTAGCCCAGGTCAAGATCAATAGCCCAAACCTAAAAACATACAAATCAGCACACACAAACAAGGGTCAGGAGATCCAACCTATAATTAAAGGGATAGTTCGCCCAAATAAAAAAAAAAACATTTACTCAGCCTCCACCTATTCCAAACATATTGGAGTTTCCTTTTTCTGTTCAACAAAAAAATAAAATAAAATTCGATGGAAGTCAAAGGCTACTGGTTTCCAATATTCTTCAAATTATATTCTTATGTGTTGTTCAACGTAAAAAAGAAACCCTTAGAAGTTTGGAGTAAATGGTATGTACATTTTTAAATTTAGCCAAACTATTCACTTATTTTCAGCCAAAAGTGACAAATTGTAAAACCCTTTTATAAACATTTATAAAATATATATTTGGAGTAAAAAAGCTCACAGTCAGACCCAACAGACATTGTGCGTGTATATGAGAGAGAGAGAGAGAGAGAGAGTGAGAGAGAGAGAGAGAGAGAGAGAGAGAGCGCGAGAGAGAGAGTAACACACTGTGTCTAAAGCCCAACTGGAGACTCTCTTCACATCTGTATGGTTAATGGCATCATTATAAGGATATTAAGGGGTCAGGCCCAGTCGTGGCCTTATGCTTAAACAGGGCTAATTTTCCCTGATAATAATCTAATAGCTATGCCCTCTCTTCAAAAAGTGGCGAATAAATCACCAGTGAAGGAGTTGTTAATAACTAAGTGGCAGTTGGCTGACTCTCCTGTCGTCCCTATTTGTCAACCTAAACGCTGCTGCCAGCGAATGTAAATGGTGGCCCGGCTGCTCAAATCACTTTCTGATCACAGTATCATGGTTAATGCTCATGCACTGACATACAGTGAACAGAATCATCGTCATACACCGGTTTTAATTCCACTGCAGGCACTAATTATTTGCAGTTTATAAAAGCAGTATTCGTAGTAATTAGGAGGCCCACATGGAATCTGGGTGCGTAGAAGTCAGCAGATTTTTAGCCCATCATTGAGTCTATTTATTTACTTGTGTAAATGTGTGTAAATTTATATTTATTACGTTTTTAAAATTAATTTCAGTAATATTATTGACTAATATGAAAATACAGTTTGTAAAGTAATACTGTCTGTCGTTTAGTAGATATTTTATAAGAGACTTGCTTTGTTTACCAAATAAGTGGATCTAATTGGATTTACTTTATAAACATTAAATAAATGTTAAAAAAGGTATTCTTTTTTATTTCATATATTATGTTTTTAGTTATGATACTCCCAAAATCATTCCACATAAATACGCATTTTTTTTAAACAAAATTCTCAGCAGACACAACAAAAAATGATAATCAAAACGTTATCAAAAAAATTATAACATTATTTAATGAGAATTTAATACCATAAAAAGGCATTTTTAATTTGTTAAATAATGCTTAATGTTAAAATCCAAGTTCATTTGTTCATATTGTTTAATGAACCTAAGCCAATATAAATTTAATCGTTTAATTATTTTTTATTTTTCAGTTATTTTTACAGGAGCGGTGCGGTGGCGCAGTGGGTAGCGCTGACGCCTCACAGCAAGAAGGTCGCTGGTTCGAGCCTCGGCTGGGTCAGTTGCCATTTCTGTGTGGAGTTTGCATGTTCTCCCAGTGTTCGCGTGGGTTTCCTCCAGGTTCCCCCACAAGTACAAAGACATGCACTATAGGTAAATTGGGTAAGCTAAACTGTCTGTAGTGTATGTGTGTGAATGAAAGTGTTGGGTGTTTCCCAGTGATGGGTTGCAGCTGGAAGGGCATCCGCTGCGTAAAACATGTGCTGGATAAGTTGTCGCTTCATTTCGCTGTGGCGACCCCTGATTAATAAAGGGGGATTAATAAAGGGGATAAATAAATTCCATTTTGTATTTCTGTCAATATATTAGTTTATGTTTTTTAATATATATCTACTTAGTGTTAATTGATTTTTACTTTAGTTGAATACTGTTCTTGCCAACATTTTCTCATTTTCATTTAGAGTAAAAAAGATTTTTTTTAAATTTTATAGTGTTATTTTTTTGATCATTTTAATTCTAATAAATGCTATAATAACCTTGACCTGAGCCATGCATGAACTCACAATGACCATCTTTGTATTAATAACTAATACAGAAAATGTCATGGTCATAGTTAATTGACATCTGTTAACTAAATGTTTGTAAAGTAATAAAAAAATTGTAAAATAAAAACTTACTGTAAAAGCATCATTTTATTGTAACTTAAAAACTAATAAAAATAAAGTAGAAAAATTACATTTTATTCTCAGATTTGGTTTGTAAAAGTACTTCATTACAAATGTGACTTATCCAATTAACTATTTTAATAACCCCCCAAAAAATGGGATTAAGTAAAGCAATGACCTTTGGATAGAGGTCTCAGGAAGATCTGAGTACAGATCCAAAATCACCCAGCGCTGCCTCTCGCTCATAGTTAATACCTGTGCTTGTGGGAAAGGTGGGACCATTTAGCCAGTCTGTAGAATCAGCCAAGCCTGCTCCATTGTCAACCTTAACAAAAGCGCTTGATATATACGCCCAGATTGTACCTGTCTTGTATAGCCCCTTCACTTTCATTAAAAACTGCAATCTTGCAGCTGAGCCTCCCACCGCACACAATGTGAGGCGAGTCTGCAAGGGCAAACACATGCGACCCGCACACCCCCCCCCCCACACACACATACGGAAAAAATACAGACTGCTTTTAGCAACAGGTTTGAATGTAAATTGATGTTTAAATAGAGATGGGTTAGCACTAGTGTGGCAGATCCATCTGGTTCAGTGCCGGGAGAGATGGGACAGTAATGTTTGGATTTATCTGTCTTGATTCTTTTTGTCGCTTTTAATTGTGCGTGCAGTTTATTCTCAGTAAGACGCGCCGAATAAAAATCCATCCCGTGCCTCTGTCAATTGACAATATGGAGAATCCCGGTGCTATTCAATCAGAAGAATGTAGGAATTACTTTCATTTGCGAGAGTAAAAAAGCCATTCTGTCAGGAGACTATATGAGATTCAAGTGTGCTTTGGAGAGAGAGAGAGAGAGAGAGAGAGAGAGAGAGAGAGAGAGAGAGAGGTACATTCAACCTCAATGAGCAATTCATCTAAAAAAGCTGCGGTTCTCTGGCTTGTAAAGTCAATCATCTATTTTAAAATCACAGCATGCCAACTGAGTTGATGATTAAAACAGCAGTGTGTGATGTTTGTTTCAATATATATCTGTTCTATAGCATTTCATAGTTGGTTTACCATTTTAGTGTGCATATGGAGATGTAAAAGTCAACCACTCACTTAAAAGTGGCTTTACATTTTAACTGTGTTTAGTAAATGTCATGAGCTGTTTTTCATTTCAAGCACGATTTTCATCTCAAGCTTATAAACAAAGTTTTGGTTTGCATTTAATGTCTGTCCATCTTAACACGAAGAACAACTGAAAGCTCTTCTTTTTACAATAGTGACAGATGAAGTGAATACAACGCGAGTGTGTTTTGCCACCCTCTAGTGGTAGTGGGAATCGGATGACTAAAAGAACAATGTGACGAAACACATTTCCATCTCAGGCCTGCCAGCAGGGATCATTGATAAAAATCACAGAGCTCTAATTAATTATGCATCATGTTGCCTAGTTATATAATCACTTCTTTGCTCACTTATCATTTGCGATGTGTACAACATTTCCACAGGGGATATCCGCATTCCAAGACTTAATAAATAGACCTAAATTTAGAAACACAAGTTTTGAAAAATGACAAAATCAATATCTAACATGGTGAGGTCAGCAAGGTCAAATCCATATAATTTTTTTCCACATTAGACTCCGATTTATTTTAATGTATGCCCTCCCTTTTCCCCCGCAGAGATTTTTCAGTTGTCATGTCTTTTGGCAGAGATGCAAAGCAAACCGTGTGTTGTCTGAAACGCGAGGAATGCTAGTTAGCCTCCTACTGTTAAGGGCGCCTCTGCACTGTAAAAATGTTTTGAGGTAACCTTAAAAATGTTAGCTTCATGAAGTCTAAATTAACATCTAAATTAACTGTTTACAACCTTACTACATTAGCTTACGCTGTCCAAAGAAATGGGTAAAAACGCACAAATAAAATCCCTAAAATCTACTCAGTGTAGTGTCTACTCAATGATATACGGTATACTCTTAATCAAACATATTGATGATATGGCAGATTTTGTTATCATATTGGAGAACTTGGAAAGTGTAAGTCTTGGATCGTCTCTGTCTTTTAATTGTACAATATAAAATTCTTAATGAGGAATGAGCAGGAGAATGACTGCTAACTGTATACTGTATGTCTTCTCCAAGCATCACATTTGGCCAGTACTGCAGTTTTTGCTGAGAAATTAACAAGCCAGTTAGCAAGTTAAATTCTATAAAGAACAAATAAAACAAGCAATGCAGACTTAGATTTTTATATATATATATAT
>CAIGQW010014484.1:5918099-5949259 GCA_903798125.1 Danio choprae | reverse complement strand
TTATCCAGCATATGTTTTACGCAGCAGATGCCCTTCCAGCTGCAACCAGACAATAAATCATTTTAAACCACAAAAAGGTCCCATAAAGGTCCCATAAAATCCTTTAGTCACATGGGATTTTTTTTGAGCGTACTCTTACATTTTAATTTAACCTTTTTATTGAACTCCAAAATATTATTTAGTTAGAGGTTCTTTGCAAAAATGGTTAAAACTACCTTCTCTGAGAAAGTGTTCAAGGAAACAGGCCCATGTTTTGTAGAAGGATGTGTTTGCCGGCCGGGCATAAGATGCCAAAAGATGAGGAACTTCCTCTAAAAACCTAATCATCACAGACTCCTGCAACAAAATGAAAAATGAAGCACAGTCAGTCATACTGAAAAAATGATCCAAGCTCGTTCAAAATCAAACAAATAGCTTAAAGCAACATCTGACCAGCCTCTTTGCCTGATGTAAATAAAAACATAAAGCACTGCATAGAGCCCATACCCCTGATGAAGCAGTAACTACTGAAGTGTGTCTTAATTTGACAAGCTTTACAAAAGCACAGAAGGTGGTTGTGTATGGGGGTGGGTGAGGGTTTGATTGACAGCCCGCTGCCTCGCCATCATGGTAGTCTAATAGCTTTAACTGAAGGCAGTAGTAACTGCACCTGTCCCCAATGCAGACTGACACATGCTGGCAGATAAATACCTATGCAAGCCAATCGATCAGCGGATCAATCGGGGTCTGTTTCTGATCAATACAGCCCTTGTTTCTGTAACTAGAAAACAGCATAATGGCTTTGACACTTAATTATGCTGTTAATTGCAATGTTTGACTTTCCGTGAATGCCTCTTAAAACCTGTTGGTTAGTACGAGTAAGAATTTCACCTTAAGGACCTCTCAAAAGTGAGATGAATGGACAGAGCTCTTACGGACTGACATGCCACAAATGCATAAGCACATAGTTTCTGACTAAGCACAACACAAAAGGGTAAAAAATGTTTTTGGTGGTAAACTATTTAATAAAATGTTCTTTTTATTTTAAGCGCATGAACCAAGTCAATAGGTCCTGTTTTACAACCTTGAGAAGTGGAGGTTGTGCTCCAGAACATTGTGTTTTATCTTCATAAAGTCTTTATCCTTTTCAAATACATTTATAATGTTCAAACAAATGCCACCGCTGACATCACTGAGGAAGTTGTCTTAAAACGGGAAGACACAATGCTGTTGATATTCAAGTCATGAAACAGCCATCATCATATTCAAGTACCAGAAGAGCCAGGGTCAATCGCTGCGCAGTGATTTCACCCCCGACACAAGCCATAAAGCACACAATGGTGCGGCAAAAAATGTAAGGAAACGGCCTTCGTTCCCCGCGAAAGAGCAGGCGCGCTCGGAGAATTTGCCCATGCACTTCACACGAACAGCAGGGAGGGAAGGAAAGCGAGAGGGAATCATTTTTGCCATTCTTTATTTGGACTTAAACTGCGAGCTGTACTGTGAGAGAGGATTCAGGCCTTGCTTGGCTTCCACATAAAGATGAGCTATTTGAAAATAGATAAATAAAACAGACATCTCCTGCGTGCTTTGATTGCTGTTTGATCTCGACATTAGGAGAAGCGACACTGAGGTTGTGAGCATATTCAACAGCACACCTCCTAAAACAGAAGCTCTTTCAAAGCTTTCCTTAAGGGGATTGTTCACTTCCAAACAAACATTCTGCCTTTCTTTGTGTCTTTGCTTCAGGGAACACAAAAGTATACATTTTGAAAAAAGTCAATCCATAATTTTTTTTGTTTATAAAATTAAAGTGAGCTGAATCCAGTCTTGTTTTGGATCCCATTAACTTTCATTATTTTGAAATATTTTGTTAAACATCAAAACCAAATATTCTGTCATCCTCCAATCTTAACAATTTAACAAAGTATTTGATTGTTCTATTTTTCTATTTTATGTAATGAAAATCTGTCAGGTGCAATGTTGTTTGGATCCCATCAACGTTCATTTAATGATCAAAAACAGGTGAAACATTCTACATAATGTTACAAATTCTTCATATATTCTTCATAATTTGATTCCTTCTTCAAACATTCTTCATAACATCACAAAGCCTTCTTTGATCTGTGAAACACAAGTAGTTTTGCGTCTATAGTTTAGATCTAAATAATATCTTAATATTATTTTTCCCATTCAAAAAGTTAGTCGTGTATGGCATTATTTTAGACTTCATTATTTATTATGGAATCAATATATAAAAAATATGTGGAAAAAGCTTTGAAACAATAATCTTTGTTCTATGAAACTAAATTCCAAATATATTTTTAGTTGGGTCAAATATCCACACTAACTTCTTCAAAATAACAAATATTCTACCATCCTCGTACCATTATAAACCAGCCTTTGTTTTGTAAATCTTGGAAAGCTTTTTTCCTTTTCTTTTCTTTTTTTTTGATACTATAAAAGTTAATGCTGCTGTATGTCTGTACTATAAAATTCAGTGAGGTCTTTCTTTTTCAGGTGCTGATTTATTAACTTTCATTATTTGAACAGAAACCGATGAAAGATTCTTTAAAATTTATGTTTTGTTTGTATATATAACTTTCCTATACATCCAACATTAGACATACCAACAAATCCTGCACAAACATTAAATGCTAATATCAGGTAAATTGATATTTTGAATGGCTTTTGAAAATAAAGCCTACACTTATAATATAACCATATTTGCGGATTACTTCCCAAATGCAACATTAACCAAAGGGGAATACGGAAAGTGTCATTACGTTCAAAATCGAATAAAATAAACGTGCTACAACACGTAATCCCACATGCATTGAATAAAATAAGTAGGAGACAATCTGTCTATCTGTTGATGCTATTAGTATAATGCTCCCTCGTGTCTAATGACCCGTGTGCTGGCAGAACGTGCATGTTTGTAATGTGTAAAGTGTAGCGTGTTCGGGTCCACCCAGCCGTTGAATGGAGCGAGATCTGCATGTCTTTAAACCATCATCTCTGAATAGCTGTGAGGTTTGCCCCGGGCTGAAAACACCCCTCGGGCCTCCCAAACACAGCCTTTCTTTACACTGCCTCCAGGTTTGTTTTCACACTTATCTCTGTGGCTGTTTCCTCTATAGGAGCACATGGGTTCTGGTATTCTGCCGTCTGTTTTAGAAAAGGCTTCTTGCACAATCAATAATTAAACAATGCACACGCAGTAAATAGGGTAAATAGAAGGGGGAGTCCAACACCGTCCTGAGCTTGGCAGGGGGAAATTAAAGAATGCATTATACTGAAAGAAAGCTCCCTTGAGAGGCAAACCAGCATTTAAACTCTTATGACTTATAACTAAAGCCAAGCGCAAAACTTATGTGAAGCCACTGCACTGATAATTGCAGTCTGATAATTATATTATGTTTCTCCAAGGATGGCGGCCTCCGAACGCATGTTTTAAAAATTTCATTAGACATATTAATGCATACTAATTTTTCTATTTAACTAATAAATAATGCATTTTGTTTATTTTATTATACACTGCAATTAAAACTGATATTTGCTCTACAATATTTATGAATTTATTAACTTAATAGGGATATAAGCCCTAATAGACTACTAAATGTTAAAGAGGTTTGGTTGAATAAATTTTCATTGGGTGATTTGTTGGAGAAAAAACAATACTATACTGGAAGTGGTGAAAGCACACCACTTGGATAAAAGGATAAAAGATGAAAATGTTTCATTTTTCATGCAAATTATAGTCTAAACAGCCTACTATATCTTTTAGTTTGCTGCTCTAAATTTAATTTATTCATATTTAAAACATTAAGGCTATGTTATTTATTTTGCTTGGGAACATCTGACTGAAACAGAATTTTGATTTGATTTTGCACTAATGGTTTCGTTAAATGTATTAGTTTACTCTTTATTCATTGTGTTTATGGTTTATATCTATATCTTGCAATTTTAAAGATTTAAGGAAAGCCTATTTTTGCTTTAGGCTATAGGTGTTTAAGTGATTTTACATAGGTCTGCTTATTTTTTGTACAAATATTCATGTTCAGTATAATTATTTAATTGTTTCCTTGATTCAAAGTTAATTTCCCTTAATTTATTAATTTTTTACACACAAGTTGTATGTAATTGATGCTGTACCTTATATTTATATTTTAAAAAAATCCTTCTTTCTTTTTTAAATCCCCAAACATTTTTTTTGATTACAACCTTAAGAGGCTTATTGTTATAGTTTAATATCTCTCTCTAATGTTATACAAATTTAACACATAACATCATTTTGCAGTCCTGAATCTCAAACCATTTTCTCCCCATACTGTACATATTTAAGTTAATTAATATCATAAATGTGCAACTAGTTTGGGGCAGCCCTATAGTAATAAAGATAAAACACAATAAGAGATACAAAAACAGGAATCAAGTAGATAAATAAAATAAATGACATGCAAATATGCAACATAACCATGAGCATTTAGCAAAATTCAGACATGAGGGGCGCTGCGAAATGGCGAAATTGCCCCTAAAAGAGTGAATACAGATCTGTAGAAAATGAATGACACGTTGAAATAACCTCTGTTCTCTCCATTCTGTTAGCAGAGCTTGCCATTGATTAAAAAGGTTGAAGAGGTAGAATAAAGGCTCGTACTGGCTTCCATATGGCCCAGAAGCCCTAAGGGTGCAGGCCAGCTCATCAGGCCCCAGCTCCCTCTCCTCTCACTGGGACCCCAGCTGGTGAAGAGCCCCCCATTTAAAGCTCCTTCACCGCCATCACCATAATGGAGCTTGGCTGGGCCTCAACCGCTTACCTCTGTAATTAACAGCGCCAATGCCACCACAATTACAGCCCCAGATTCCTCTCTCGGCCTCAGTGTGAATTAGGGACTGAGCTAATAGCTTGGAGGTAGAAAACACAGCCTCCTCTTGCCCTCGGGATAGAAGACTACAAAAAAAAAGAGACTGAAAAATAAAAATATATATAAATAAATAAAAGCTAGGTTTGCACACCACCATGTCCGATTATAAACCCTGTAATTAGCTTACACAAAGCTCGCGGTGTAATAGCAAAACACGGTATTTAAATCAAGGGCCAGATTGTAAGCATTTGATTGAGGGGAGGGTTACGAACATGATTACAGGCGGATAAAACCGATGCGAGGAGTGTTGAATACATCACATTTGAATTAGAATACATAAATATGCTAAAATTGAAATGCCTCTTTATTAATTTCCCATGAATTAGAGTCATAAGGACTCTCTAGGTAAATCATGATGATGGCATCAAAGTTCGGCCTTGGTCAGTAATGGCAGGCTTGTCATTGAGACAAGGATGCATTTTGTGCAGAAAATAAATAAAAAAAAACAGGCGGAGCGGAAATTATAATGAAAGGGGCTTGTGAGTGAAGTGTAGCTGCATTTGCAAAATAAAAGAAATAGCACATTTCATTTCGCATTTACAAAACAAGCCACTTGATACTACTGAATTGCTACTGTTGCACAATAGGCACGCACTGATGCAAACTGTGCCTTTGAATGGTAGAGATATCAGAACAAAATTTTATCAACAGATTTATTTTATTAGTTTCAAAGGCAAAAATCACTGGCACGTCGCTCGTTTTATCAAAAAAAATATGATTTTTGCTAAATGTTTAGTATGATCACCATCGTATTTGGATTAATCATTGAACTATTGAACAATGCCCATTCTTGTCATAGAAAAATGTTGATCCACTTCTAATGTTGATGATGTTTTGGACCACTATGTCAATGTGTCATCACTAACATCTATTGACCTTATTCTTCCCATTCAAGCAGGTGCAGCCATTGGAATCTTTTTGGCATGAGATTTCTGATCTCATTTACTTCCATTGATTTTTAGACATTAAAAACAGATCATGACGCTGCAAACTGATATTTTCTTACTATATTATTCTACTTTTTACATACAGTCATAAACACACGTTCTAAAATTATTGTATAAACGATAACAAAAAAAGAAATCGCACTACCGCATTGCAGAATAAGCACAATAAGCTTTCCATGATGTCATGTAAATTCCTGATTCGTGAAATGGGATAACCAGGTGATTTACTGTATTTGTGTTTTAATATGCATTATTTAATAAAATAGTTTACTAAAATTAATTTTTTAAAATTATTTTCTCATTCGTTGTGATTTCTTTCTTCTTGTCTTGACCACACAAAGGAGACAAAGCAGGAATTACTTCAAGGGTTTATTGTGCAATGCAACATTAGCGGAGAGGTGAAACAGGTGAGTGGTGTAGCAAAGGAGAAGCCAGCTCACACACAGATTGTGAGGTGAGTGTAGATCTTCGGCAAACACCAGTATAACAAAAGTCACTTCCCTGAATCAGGCGCTTTGCATCCACAGGAGGAAAAGGACATCCACGGAGGAGTACAGGAGTAATCAGTACGAGAAGACGAAGGAGCATGAAGGAGAACCATACAACTTTGATTCCAGCCGGTGAGTGAATGACAGAGGCACTCCAGGCACCCTAGATTGGCGGCAGGGACGACCTCGACCTCGGGGAGCTGGACGGTCCGGATGTCGGTGGTGGAACACCTGGAGGAGAGTCGGATCCAGGATGTCATTGTGGGGTGTCCACGATCTTTCCTCGGGACCGAATCCTTCCCAGTCTATCAGATACTGGAGCTGGTCGTTCCGCCACCGGGAGTCGAGAACTTTCTGGACTCGATATATGTTGTCGAGGATTTCAGGTTGTTCTGGAGGGGGAGGCAGTTCCGGTTCTGTGGATGGAGGAAAAACTTGGTCAGAGTGAGGTTTAAGTAATGATATGTGAAATGTCGGGGAGATTCAATAACGTGGAAGATTGAGACGGTATGTGACTGGGTTAATTTGAGAGTGGATGGTGAACGGACCTATGTAGCGGGGACTCAGCTTATGGCAGGGCAGATGGAGGCGGATGTCCCTAGTAGAGAGCTATACCTTATCTCCAGTATGGTAAGTGGGGTTAGGTAACCTGTGGCGATTGGCGGCATCAGTATACCTCCGTACTGCCTGCCGTAGATGGATGTGTGCTGGATGAGTTCCACACCCTCTCGCTTTCCTGGAACCGCGGGTACTTCTGAGGTTTGCCGGTCCATGGGAACAGGGATGGCTGATGACCTAGGACACATTGAAAAGGAGTTAGGAGTTAGTGGAGGTTTGGCAAAGGGAGTTCTGAACATACTCAGCCCACGGTAGATACTGGCTCCAGGTGTTCTGGAGGTGTGCACTATACGTCCGAAGGTAACGAGAGATCTCCTGGATTTTTCGCTCGGTCTGCCCATTGGTTTGAGGATGGTACCCAGATGATAGACTGATGGATGTGCCCAGAAGTCGGAAGAACGCCCGCCAGACCCTGGAGATGAATTGAGGCCCCCTGTCGGACACGATGTCTTCTTGGAGCCCATAGTTACGGAAGACATGGTGAAAGAGTGCTTCAGCCGTTTCGAGAGCTGTGGGAAGACCTTTGAGAGGGATTAGTTTACATGCTTTGGAGAAGTGGTCTACTACTACTATGAGAATAGTCATATAACCTTGTGAGAGAGGCA
This sequence comes from Danio choprae, assembly GCA_903798125.1. NCBI lineage: Eukaryota > Metazoa > Chordata > Actinopteri > Cypriniformes > Danionidae > Danio > Danio choprae. The sequence goes on along the minus strand of CAIGQW010014484.1, from coordinate 5,941,694 downwards.
GGTCTGTGGCGAAATCCACTCCGAGGTGTGTCCAGGGCCGACGGGGAATAGGCAGTGGTTGTAATTTACCTACAGCAAGGTGACGAGGAGTAGTGGTAATGGCACAGACCGAGCATCCCCGGACGTACTGGGCGACGTCCTTGGTCATGTTCGGCCACCAATACTTCTGTTGGAGGAGCGAGAGGGTTCACCTGCTGCCAGGGTGTCCTAAGCTGAGGGAGGTGTGCGTACTATACAGTAGCTGTGGACGGAACCTGGTAGGTACGTAGATACGGTCCTGGGGCAGTTCAGGGGTGTTGGCTCCTCGGTGGTGGCGGCATGAATTTCTTCATCCACCTGCCACAAGCTGGGAGCTAGGAAGACAGAAGAGGGTAAAACAGGGTCAGGAGTGTCAATATTGGGATCCAGTGAGTACATACGTGAAAGGGCATCAGCTTTCAAGTTCTTATGACCCGGTTGATAGGGGATCTGGAAGTTGAAGCGGGTAAAGAATAGCAACCAGTGGGCTTGACGAGCATTAGCCGTTTAGCATTGCAGAGGTACTGAAGGTTTTTGTGGTTGGTTATGACGGTGAAGGGGAAATGGGCTCCTTCAAGCCAGTGCCACCACTCCTCGAGGGGGAGTTTAATGGCCAGGAGCTCACGATCCCCTATGCAATAGTTCTGTTCGGTTGGGGTTCATTTCCTGGAATAGTACGCACACCGATGAAGAGCTTGGGGTTCACCAGACCATTGTGAGAGAATGGCACCGACTCCGGTATCCGCTGCATCTACTTCCACGACGAAGGGCCGAGTGGGATCGGGATTCCTGAGGACGGGTGCCATAATGAATTATTGTTTGAGAAGCTTGAAGGCCTGGTGGGCATTAGCGTCCCAGGAAAGAACGCGTCGTCTGCCTTTAAGGAGGGAGGTTAAAGGAGCTGAGAGGAGGCTCTTTATAAAGCGCCGGTAAAAGTTGGCGAACCCAAGGAATCTTTGGAGTTCCTTAACCGTCTTAGGTTCTTCCCATTTAGACACGGCGTCCACCTTGCAGGCTTCCATGCTGACCCCTTCAGCGGAGATTACGTATCCGAGAAAGGAGATTGTGGTTTTGTGGAATTCGCATTTTTCTGCTTTTAAGAATAGTTGGTGATCTCGTAGACGTTGGAGGACTTGCTGTACATGGGAGTGGTGTTCAGTCATATTTCGGGAGTAGATCAGGATATCGTCTATGTACACAATGGTGAATCGTTGAAGAAAATCTCGGAAGATTTCATTCATGAAATTCTGGAAGATGGATGGACTGTTGGCTAGGCCATAGGGTATTACCTGATATTTATAGTGGCCTGTCGGGGTGATGAAGGCGGTCTTCCATTCGTCCCCTTCTCGGATACAAATCAGGTTGTATGCGCTTCGAAGGTCAAGCTTACTGAAAATCCGGGCTTCCCGGAGTTCCTCCAGGGCTGCTGGTACTAGTGGTAGTGGGTATGCAAATTTAACCGTGGCATCGTTGAGTACACGATAGTCGATGCATGGTCGTAATCCTCCATCCTTCTTGGAGACAAAATAGAAACTAGAGGCTGCTGGTGACGTGGATGGTCTGATGAACCCCTGATGGAGAGCTTCCTTGATATATTTTTCCAATCGCCTCGTGCTCTGGACGAGAAAGTGGGTAGATTCTTCCATGCGGTAGTTTGACGTTTTGCAGCAGGTCGACGCTACAATCCCAGGACCGATGAGCGGGTAGTTGGGTGGCTCGTTTCTTGCTGAAGACATCGGAAAAGGAAGTGTCGATAGCCGGGATGGTGACGGATGAGTGGATGGGGTCTTCTACGGTGGTGGCATGGACGAAGAGGGTATCCGGATGTGGTTTATGATCCGTGGGAGGAGATTTATAGCCGTGATTCCTTGCATGCAGCGCTCCATCCAAGGATTTCTTTTGTGCCCCAATTGATGTTGGGTTGGTGCTGTGCAAGCCAGGGTCTGCCAAGGATAACGTCCACATTCGCCCGGGGAAGGACCAGTAGTGTTAGTTTCTCCCGATGATTGTAGGAGGATACGAGGGTGACTTTCTTGGTCTGCCGGGATATTTTGCCATCGCCCAATGGTGAGTTTTGGATAGTTATTTGGTAGTGAACTTCATTGCTTATTGTGGGTATACGATGTTTGGTGATATAATGAGATGAGATGAAGTTACCGGCCGCTCCAGAATCCACCAGCACATGAAGGGGGAGAGTTCGAGAATCAACATTCAGTTGAGCTTTAATATGGGGTATGTGAGAAACGGAAGGAGTAAGAGAAACGTTACTCACCATTGGACAACGCGGGTGAACCGGGCAAGCGGAGATGAGGTATGATGCTTCCCCACAGTACAGACACAGCCTGTTCCGGATTCGTCTCTGTCGCTCCAAAGCGTCGAAACAATAGGAGTCTGTGATCATGGGTTCGTCTGCAGACTATGATGGTGAAGGAGTCCGGGGGGTTGTCACATACTTGGAAAATGGAGAGGTGGGACAGGCGGAGAGGTGTTGGCACACACTGGTGGCCTTTTTGATAAAAGTCTCTAAATTGGCGTTGACATCGTAGATGACCATTTGTTTGCGAATCTGGGGTCTGAGACCCTTTCTGTATGCTGCCAGTAGGGCTATCTGATTCCAACCGCTACTGGTGGCGAATGTGCTGAAGTGCAGTGTGTTTCATGAATGCAGGTGTTACCTTGTTGGAGTGTAATGAGTTCATCGTGCATAGTGAGGGGGGTGAGTGAGACAGCGAACACTGGCTGATGAAGACTTGGTATGTTGATGTCGCCGGACTGCCGGCATTCCAAAGAGCATCCGCCCACTGGAGGGCTCTTCCTGTGAGAAGAGAAGTTATAAAAGCAATTTTGGAAATTTTGCTGGGAAACTGGTGAGTATTAGCTTCAATGTAGAGGGAGCACTGCAGAAGAAAGCCGTTGCAGGTGCTCGGCTCACCGGAATAACTCATTGGTCGTGAGAGGGGCGTGCTTGTGATGGAAGCAAAGTTTGCCTGAGTGAGTTCATCATGCTGGCAAACGGATCCGGAGAGACTCCAGTCATTGCAGCATTAGCCTCCATTAGCTGCGATCGTTCTCTTTTTTTTTTGAGGGGCTGGAATCTTGTCACGGCCACACAAAGGAGACAAAGCAGGAATTACTTCAAGGGTTTATTGTGCAATGCAACATTAGCGGAGAGGTGAAACAGGTGAGTGGTGTAGCAAAGGAGAAGCCAGCTCACACACAGATTGTGAGGTGAGTGTAGATCTTCGGCAAACACCAGTATAACAAAAGTCACTTCCCTGAATCAGGCGCTTTGCATCCACAGGAGGAAAAGGACATCCACGGAGGAGTACAGGAGTAATCAGTACGAGAAGACGAAGGAGCATGAAGGAGAACTATATGACTTTGATTCCAGCCGGTGAGTGAATGACAGAGGTGAGTATATATGGTGCGTATGTGATTGCAGGTGCAGGTGTGGGTGATTAGTAATCTGGTGGGGGTTCACGGGTGTGGTGTGTGGTGGATGGTGACTGAGAGCGAGCAGAGGGTGTGACACTTCTCTTGAAATAGTTTTTTTTAAAATAATTTTTAAGAATGCTGAAAAACAGTAGCTATTGACTTCCACAGTATTTGTTGGTAGTCAATGGCTACCGGTTGCCAACATTCCTTAAAATATCTTTTTTCTTCAACAGAAAAAATAAACTAGTAAAGGTTTGAAACAACTTTAGGTTGAGTAAATATTCTTTTCTTTTTTTCAAACTACTGTAAGGAACTGTTTAATGTTGTTTTACTTAACACCTTCGTGCCATGTTAATTTAGCAAAATCAACTGCTTAAGTCTACTGCAGACTTACTATGGTACCAGACACACTGTCAAGTTTGAATGTTCTTGGACCACTTTTAAATTTTCCAATATGGTGGACAGCCTATGTATATATACCCATAGGAACAGTCGCTAGTGAAGCAACTGAATGCTTATCTATGATCCTACTCTTACTTGAGACTGTGATGTTTCATGGCGGTTGAACTCCTGTTGTGCCCATGAGTGACATTTCAGAGGGCAGACATCAACATAAGCAGTTCCCCGTCCACCCACTTCACTGTCTATCTTGAAGAGCCATCGCTGGACTTCCATGTGCTTTGCCATCAGCTGAGCTAGACCTTCATAGAGCTGCGACAAAAGACATATAAATTACTGCAAATTGAGTTTTCCATATTCGCAAATGCAAGTTTCAGATGGCTGGCACTCTGACCTTTTCCATGGTGTATATATCCCACTTTCCTGGAGGCATGTCGACTCCTGCGCTACTGAAGATTCTTTTTCCTCCAGATTTAGTCGCGTATAGCTGGGTTACCGCTGGGTCTGTGCCCAGAAGAGGAACCTTTAGCTCATCTGCCACAGCCAGGTCATCAGTGTGGGTGACACCGCTGATCATGTAGGCCTGCTTTCCCTGGATTAAATTCTTGATGCGCTTTAGAGTTCGAGGACTGTATTTCAGGAGCGAAGCTAGACATAAGTTTCGGGTCTGAAAGAAAAATATAATGCACCATTGGAAGTTAAAGGGACACTTAAAGGGATAGTTTACTCAAAAATTAAAATTGACTTACTATTTACTATTTCCTCAAGTGGTTACAAACCTTTAGGAGTTTCTATATTCTGTTGAACACTAATGAAGATATGTCTTCATACTGACTTCCACAGTAGTAAAATAAATCTATAAAATGGTTACATTTTTTCAGATTTCTTCAAAATATATTTTCTGTTCAACAGAAGAAAGTCAAACACACAGCAAAATTGCTTTTCTTATTAAGAGTTTTTATCTGGTTTCTAATTCATTTTCTTTTCGGCTTAGTCATTCATTCATTTATTTTAATTTCGGCTTAGTCCCTTTATTACTAAGCCGCCACAGCAGAATGAACCACCAACTTATCCAGCATATGTTTTACGCAGCAGATGCCCTTCCAGCTACAACCCATCACATACACTATGGACAATTTTAGCTTACCCAATTCACCTATAGCACATGTCTTTGGACTTGTGGGGGGAACCGAAGCACCTGGAGGAAACCCAAGGAACCCAAGGAAACCCTGTGAACACGGGAGAACATACAAACTCCACATAGAAATGCCAACTGACCCAGCCGAGGCTCGAACCAGCGACCTTCTTGCTGTGAGGCAACAGTGCTACCCATAAAAATTCTCTAATCACTAAGCATTTTCTACACAAGTAAAAAATCTTGTTGTTTTTTCTGAAATAATATGTTACAATTTTTCCTTAAAAGAAGCAAAATAATCTGCCAATAGGGTAAGCAAAATAATGTTATTTTAAAGCAAAAACAAGACTATTTTGCTTATATCCTATTGGCAAACTATTTTGCTTGTTTTAAGGAAATATTGTCTTAATTTTAACTTATTATTTCTGAAAATAAAACAATATTTTTTACTTGTCTAGAAATTGCTTCTTGATTTAGGAATTTTTAGATATTTGGGGTGGAAACAAAAATTTTTTTTTGTAGTGCAGGTCTGGAACAAGGGTGAGAAAATTATGATCAAATGTTCAGTTTTGGGTGAACTATCCCTTTAACCCAAAATTGAAAACTATTATTTCCTCAAATTCCACTCATTCTAAACTTGTTTGTGTTTCTTTGTTTCTGTTGAACACAAAAGAAGAAGCTTTGACTTCCATAGTATGTAAACAACATTCCATGTCCAACATTCTTCAAAATATATTTTTCTGTGTAAATTTCAGTTTTGTCTTTTAACCTTTTGTTGGTATCTGACATAATTTGTTTATCTACTGTTTTGTGACTTCATTTGCTTTTGAAAAACTAAAGGTTTGAAACCGCTTGAGGGTGACTAAATTAAAACTCCAAGCACCAAAAAAGCCATGGTTTACAGTGATCTACACTGTTCTAACAACTAACGGGCATTATATACAGTGTTATAAATTAACTGTAAACCACGGCTTCATATGACTTATTGCTTTTTATATTTAAGGTTTTTCCACATACATAGCAAGGTTTTACAAAATAGAACAAAATTTGTTGTCTCAGTACTGTTCTGGAATGGTTGTCAAACAACAGTCACAGGTGCATGTTTGTAGAGTATTTTACAACAGCTTCAAAAATGGCTCTACAAATCAGAATCAAGGACCAGAACTATCGTTTTTTCCAAAAAAGCTGCAGAATTAATAAACTGCAGAACTTAATCCCTCATTTTTAGACCTCCATAACACACAAACTTTATGTCTCCTTTGGTATTATGTTAGTTAAATTAGTTTTTATAGCGGTTAACAATAGTGTCCGGTGGGAAACAGCATAATCAGAACTGCACTGCAATTCAATTGATTTTAATTGGGACAATGTGTTATACTACTGTGGTAGTTAACAAGTTAACACCTCTTACATCTTCTAGATGTGCATAAACAAATCTGGTCATTTGACATTGATTAAAATCAAAAGTATATTTTTTTCATTTAAAAGTAACATTTCTAACAAAAGCACTTTAAGAGCTTCAGGAAATAACACAAAATAAAAGACACTGTATCTTTCTAACATAATTCGCTCTAATAAAAAGAATACATAAAAGCAATACATTTTTGTTATGTTTATTTCCTCCCAAAAGGTGAAATCTCAGCGGTCTTCGTGTACATAAATAACTGTCCTTTCCACTCCAGCTCTAAGGTCTTACCCCTCCCTTTGTCTATGGTTGTAATTTATGAACGTGCGCAAACACATTGGGCCCATTACATGCAGCCGGAGGGGTCATGACCTCTCCTGTACTCCAACACGTTAAATTGATAAAGGAGAGTCCGGGGAGGATGGTACACCTCTGCCGCCTCTTGTCTTTACTGTGTGCTTAGTGATGGGCTCCGTGGGGAAAGCACTAATTACTCCACATCTGTATGTTTGATACAAGCAGAATTGTCCCGTCTGTCATTGGCACGCCACGCTGGCAGCAACGGCTAACAGAGATTTATCCTGCTGACACGTCTGGCAGAGTTTACACACGGAGAAGAATCGACAGGGAAGAGGCAGCGCGTGCCGCTCGTGCGCTATGCGGCAATAAATAACAGAGGCGCACAGCTTAAATGTGGAGTCACTTAGGGCTATGCTAACTGTAGAAATTCATTTGCATAAAATAAACTCGGCTTCACTGCAAAGTATATAGGTTCAAGATTAGTTTGCGCTTTCAAGTTTCTCTATCATCTTCCAGTTGCCTACTGAGGTTTCTAAGGTAACAATTTATTTAGAAAAAAAATGCTTTTAAAATGAATTGTTTTTGTAGGCTTATATGTCTATAATTGCTGCTCCAATGTATTTATTAGTACAACAATAAATGTTAAGTAAAAGTACAAAAATGCCATGATTTAAAAGAGAAACTTTTATTTTTAATAAATGCTCAAGTATATTTAAATGTAATATGTTTCTGTTTCTAGTTTATATATCTAAATATAGCAAAAAGTTTAATAGATTTTTTTTAAATAAACCTTTTAAATAAACTAAACTTTTAAATAACTACCTTTTAAATAACTACCGTTTAAATAAACAATTACTTGATATTGCAAAGATTCATTTTGATCTCATAATTTATATTTCTAATCTTAGTTCTTTATTTATTGCTTGCATGCTTGCTATGTAAAATAATAAATGTTAAATAATGTTATTAAATCAATGTTATCAAAATGAATTGGTTTCTATTGTTGGCTATATCTTATATATATCTACATATCTTATATATCTATAACAATTGTATGATCAATATTGTTAATCCTGTTTATTTATTTATTTATTTATTTATTTATTAGTACAATAATTTAAAAAAAAAAGTAAAAAATATTTAAAAGATAAACTTTTATTTTTAATAAATGCTCAAATAAATTTGAATGGAATGTGTTTCTGTTTGTGGTTTATATATCCAAAAACAGCAATAAGTTTAATAGATTATTTTAGTTTTTTATATAACTACTTTTTAAATAAACAAATTACTTGATATTGCAAAGGTTAACATTTTGATATCATCATTTATATCTCTACTCTTATTACAAATGTTAAATAAAAGTACAAAAATACTAATATTAATCCATAAAAACGTACTTATAAATCTGGCATTGTATATTATGAATATACTGCGACTTTGTTCTTGTGCTCTGTTTTATTATTCTCCAGTCATAAGTTTGTATAAAAGCATACTCTAAATTAGGCTTTAATTTGTTTCTCTATAATGTGGAGGTAGCTGGGTTGAATTTTATTTCTTTTTCCTGTCTGTGTGCTCTGGATATATGTCAGTTGTAAATTGAGTAACTGCGGTAATTGAATGACATGTTGACACTTTGTTTAAAGAATCACAAATTAAGGTGAAACATTTCAAAAGAATGTTTGCACTGATGAACAAATTTCAAGTATTTTTTACTCTTTTAGGAAAAATGTATTCATAACTTGGAATTATGTTAAATGTGTGTTGAAAAGTTCTAAAGACTAAAGGCTAAAGAGCCTATTTTTCTTTCTTGCACTAAAACCTAATAGTTTACGGGAGGTCTGCACAGAGCTGTAAATACACAGGTCGCCTCTGTCGCCCCCTATAGGCAAGAAATAAATAACACCAAATTCTACTCTAAAAATTGTTTGAAGGGTGACAAAAGGTCTGTTTTAGAACACTCAGTTGTGTGTGTGTGTGTGTGTGTGTGTGTGTGTGTGTGTGTGTGTGTGTTCACATATTCAACATACTGAAAATTCCTCCAGTGCTTCTGGCATGAGGATGGTGAAGCGTTTGGCACAGTGTGACTCTGGAGCAGAAGCATCACCCAGTTCAATGGCAGTCTGCAGGCCCAGCAGACGAGTGTAATACTGAAGAACATCCTCTCCCAGGCGCACCGGAGACACATAGATGACCTCCACGTTCTCATCTGTATGTGACACAAACACGGCTGCGTTTGCTTTCATGTGTTTTCATGCTGCAAATTCAATTTCATTGTGTCATGATTAAACCCTTTACCTCTGATGTCACACAGTCGGCCCATCTGGGTATTCTGGAGCACATCAAATCCTCTGAGACGGAGTCGTTGAGTCTGGGAATATCCTATCAAACAAATCAAAGGGAGATTTTAAAGGGACAGTTCACCTAAACTTTACTCACCATTGACTTGTTCCAAAAGTTGAGTGTTTTTTTGTTCTGTTGAACACAAATGCAAATGCATTAAAGAATGAAGGAAACTGGTAAGCAATGACTTCCATGGTATTTGTTTTTTCTACATCCTATAGATGTTAATAGTTACCAGTTTCCAAAATTCTTCATTCTTTTGGGTTCAATAGAACTAAAAACTCAAATGCAAAAAAGCGTGAGTAAATGATGAAAGAATTTTCATTTTGGGGTGAACTATTCCTTTAAAGGTCCTGTGAAGTGCTTTGAAATGTGCAGTTTTTTTTTTTAATGTTTCTCAACTGAAATATGAAGAGAGGGCGGGACATAGTGTAGCCCCCCCCCCCCCCCCCTCTTTTTAAAAAAACAGCCTTTTCTCACATCTCTGCCAGTGAGAGTGGTTGAGCTCAAATGCATAAAAATGTGAAGCATCTTGCTCCAATCAAGAGCTTTTGATTGGTCACGATTTGATGAGTAACTGAAGGTATGAGGTGACGTGAATAAACCCATTGATCCATTTAGGCGGAAGTGACAAACTACAAGCTTTACATGTTTATATCAGTTTTATATCTTCTAAACGAAAATTTTGTCACTGTTTTGGTGGGCACTAGCTTATAGATATCCTAAAAGCGAACAATACTGATACTAACATCTAAAACATTTTATTTTAATTTTATTGGACCTTTAAGGGGTTAGTTCATTCCAAAATGATAATTCTGCCATCATTTATTCTCCTTTCTGTTCTATAAGAATTTTCCGAAAACGCAAGTGACAATTTTGTAATTAACTCGGATTCAGTCTTTACACCAAGTCTGTTCACTGTTAAATTTGTGACGTTTATAAGCATTTGAATAGAAGTCAAAAATTAAATCTATACGGATGAAGTAGTTTAATCAAAGTCTTCTAAAGAGATTTGTTTTCTGAATGGCTTTGCTGGGATAAATGTGTAGTGTTATCAGACAAAAACGTTTACAAGATGTTGTATTGATGTCATTCTGCAGTTGATTACTGATTCCTTCATGAAATATTCATTCATGTTTTTTTCTCGCGATAACTAAAGTAAATAATTTTGCATCCAACTTGATCTCCACCATGCTCTCTAAATAATATCTCTTCATTATAAAAAGCAGTTACGTCTTGAATTCAACATCTCAATTCATATAGTTTCTTTTTTTTGAATCTCTTTTGAGTGTTTTGAAGCATCAGAGTTTTGAGTGAATAGACTTCAATGAAAGTCACAGCATCTCTAAGATTCCTCAGATTTAATAAAAAATAAACTTGATTTGTGTTTTGAAGATATGATTTTCTCATGGGTTTGTAACGAAGTGATGGAATAAATTAGGGCAGCATGATATTGGAAAAATCCGACATTGCAATATTTTGTTTTGCTGCGGTATATATTGCGATATGAATATAATTTGACTACATGATTTAAATAGATGACTAGGGTGATCAAGTCTTTTTTCTATCCAGTGCATCTGCATAAAACATAATAAATTACAAGCATATATAAATACGAAAGAGCAAAAATAAAAGTTAAATAAACAGTGCTTTATGGTTTTCTGGGGAGTCTAACAGTATTCAAATACAAAAATTGAACAATCAAACGTAAAATAACATGATCATCATTGTATAAATAATTTTATACAATAATATAAAAATAACATTTAATAATATCTGTCTTTTAATTTCAATAAATAATCTAATCCTGCAATGTGACTATTGTGGATACACACAATGCAATATTGATGCTTAAACGATATATTGTTCAGCCCTAGAATAAATACTGTTTTTTTATTTATTTATTATGGGTTAAACTAACCCAATAAATTATTGGGGGACTCTACTGTAAATTAGGACCAAATCCTCAAAAACACTGCAAGAAACTAATCTCTATAATAAAATGATTAAATGCATGCAACCTAACAGAGCGAGGCAATAAAAACAATAGGGTTCAACTTCTTAATTATTTGAGCTCACACAGGCCTCTCCTCAGCCACCCCCAGTGCAAAAAAATAAATAAAAAATAAAAATCACACTCCATCTGCTGGTGATTACAATTCACACTCAGCATCATCAACATCATCATCTCCAATAGCCAGTGAAAGCCTCATTGACAAGTTTTGACAGATAAATGTGCTTGTTTTTTGCCCTTTCTGCAAAAATACTGTCTAACCAGGAGCCCTTACGGCAGATTGAAATGAATTACCCAGTGATGGGACATGGATGATAGTCCTTTTGGCGGAGGTGATGTGTTTCCAGTTGGTTGCCAGACTCTGTGAATTACACACAGCAAAGAATAAAAGAGAGTAAAAGTGATGGGTGACAGACAGCACCCAGCAGCACGTTGGATTTATCATGTTGTCGGCCCACCGATGGCAGCAAAGGGAGGAAATGATGCTCGTCTTTCTCCCTGGGTCTCATTGAGACAAACCAAGCATAAATCACATTAATTAAATCAGCTAAGTGCATACTTAGAAACATCTTCCCTCTATTAATTCAATTAGCAGGCTACATGAAGCTTTCTGCCAGGGGAAGATTAAGGCTTAATTAAAAGGATGTGAGTGTTTAAAGGGTGGAAACATACACAAGCTTGTGTCTCCTCTCACGGTGAGTGACGGTGAGGATAAATGAACATGTGGGCACTAATTAAGAAACATGCGAGATTCATAAAGATGTTACAGGAATGACAGCACAGATGAAACATCTGGTGTGACAAATAGAAACTTCATCTAAATGTAAGCTTGTGATGTCACAATTGTAAGCAAGTCAGAAAAAAGCAGGTGTGTAAGCAAGTCAGAAAAAAAGATCTTGTGAGTGGGACTTCTGTACATTCTTATGCTGTGGATTTAGGAACTGCCATTCAAAAGATTGAAATGTTACTGGGAAAGACCTTTAAGTTATAAAGAATAACAACAGTTGCAACAGTTCAACAAGCAAAGTTAAAATTGAGCGAGTTTTGTATCACTTACGAAAATATTCCCAAAGCTTGAGCAGAACATTTGTTTCATTCCTCAGTTTCATTCCTGAATCAATATATTTTTGAAAGAATCATTTGAGTCAATGATTCAGCAACCAATAAGAAGTCATTTGCTTCCTTCCAAAATGAATCAGCCATTTGTAACATAGCATTTGAATGAATTGTTCAATGAATAAATGAACTATGAACTAATTAATTACTGCCAGATCTGAAGGGCACAAACATTTTTTTTTGCATTTTTAAGTAGTTAAATTAAAAAAATGATTTATATAGAGTAACTTACATTTTAGATGCAATATTTTTAAATACTTTATTTGGTTTGCTCTGCCAACGACAATAGTTCCACAGCAGAACCACTGCAACACTGATGCATTTTAAACAGTGTTGAATAGAACCAGTGTTTTACACATTTAATTTGAACGAAGTGATTCAATTACTCATTGATAATCATTCGTTTTTGATAGATGATTCAATGACTCACTAAATCGATGCAGTAGTTAATTTATACTATATCAAAACAGTAATTTTATAATAGCATACTAACATACTTTTTTAATGGTCAAGAAGTTTGTTTCTAATCAAATATAATACCTAATGTAAAGACATGGGCACAAAATCAAGACAAGCAGCAAAGTGGAAATAATGAAAATGCTTAAATCAAAATCAGACTCAAGAACCAGAACTAATTGTTGTAAAAATGTGTATATGATTCACCTCTGCCCTGCTGTGGAAGTTTTCCAGTTGGCGAAGGCGTGAGGCCTGCAGACTCTTCTTCAAATGGCACAATTTGGCACGTTTCAGCAGAGACATGGCAATAATTTCTGCCGCCCATTTGGACCTGAGCTGGATCAGGTAGGCGGTACGGGCAGAGTAACGCCTCCAGCAGGTCTGGATGCGCACAGCCGCTGCCTGATGCCCCCCGTTGCCTTTGTAGCGCTGGCCGGGCTGACACATCAGGTCCCAAACCTCATCCCTGTTCTCCAGCACCGACAGCATCTTCTCCACATGGGTGCACCGGCCCCTGCCGTCTCTCCAGTCGAGCTCACCGCTCTGCACGCAAGCTGCCAGCCTTTCCCCGCACACCCTCGCCAGTGGCACAGCAAAGTCCAACAGCATCCTCTGCAGCCGCTCCAGAGCCTCTACCATCGCACCCCAGCACAGACAGTACTGCTTTTTATACTGACAGAAGTCAATAGCATCTGGGTCAATCTGACCATCAACTATGGTGAAAGGATATTTGCTGACAACAGCTGGCACTGGAAGACTCTAAGTAGAGAGAAATGCATTTGATATTAAGGTTATTACAATTAAAATTTTTAATTTGGTTCAGGAAATAAAAAAAAATTATATATACAGAATTCAGCTCCTCTTAAATTCTTTTACATTTTCCCCCAATTTCTGTTTAACAGAGAGAACACACCCAAATTTCTAAACATAATAGTTTTAGTAACTCATTTCAAATAACTGATTTATTTTATCTTTGCCATGATGACTGTGCATTATATTTTAATATAATTATTTCAAGATACGAGTCTTCAGCTTCAAGTGCCATTTAAAAGGCTTAACTAGGTTAGTTAGGCAAGTTAGGGTAATTAGGAAAGTCATTCTATAACACTGGCTTGTTCTGTAGAAAATCTAAAAAAAATATTGAGTAACTAAAAATAATAAGGGGGCTAATAATATTTACCTTTTTTTTTACTTTATTTTTATTTTTTTTTATGAAAAACTGCTTTTATTCTTGCCGAAATAAAACAAATCAGACTTTCTCCAGTAGAAAAAATATTATAGGACATACCGGAAACATTTTCTTAATACATTAAATCACTTATCACAAAGAATACAAATTTCAAAGGGCCACGTCAACTGTATATATTATTATTATTTTTTATTTTATTTTTTTAAAGGCCACTGGCTTGCAGAAGGGAACTATTTCAAATCATTACCTATATCAGCCCTGAAGCTATTCTTGACACATTTAACATTACACCAGGGGTAAAAGGTCACTTTACACGGAAAAAAGAAATTGATTATCAGTCAGGTCTAAAGCTCTCCAGAGCAGATTGTGTGTTTATTATTTATTCACAGGCAAAATACAACATATGAGTACCTTTGAGAACCAATCCATTATTAGAAGTAGAATGCAAACATAGTTATAATGGAACAAGTTCAAATCACATTCTATGAGCTGTTTTTTTACCTAAGGAAGCTGAACACACTATAAATCTTTGTCATAAATAACTTCATTTATGTGAGTGTAAATAAGTAATACCTGTGGGTTAAGTGGGCTAAGTCGGGCTAACCCTCGGGTCAGTACTCTGTTGTCAGAGCTAGCAGAAGCAGCTGAAGGAGGGGGAGTGCGAATGAGCCTGGATGCTGCACTCTCAGTTGCTGATCGTCTAAGAGCCATTCCATCTCTTCTCACATCCATCTCCTGTTTAAAAACCTTTTTTGACTCGTCTATAAACAGATAAGAAGTAGTACGTTTTGTGTTTAATAGACGTCTTACAATAGTCTTACAATAAGATAGACTAGTCATTAATTAGACTGATTAGACTGACTTCACTATTTTTTGAATATTGTAAGACGTTTATTTTTTTTATGATCAATATTTGATTCAAATTATGCTACATACATAAAATAAAACTATATACAAGCAGATGCCATAAAACCGTCCACTTGTAAAAAGGAAAGAAGAAAAAAATTAAATATGTATAAAAATATGGGCGACAAGGTGGCTCAGTGGTTAGCACTCACAGCAAGAAGGTCACTGCTTCGAGTCAATTAGACAGCTGGATCAGTTAGCATTTCTGTATGGAGTTTGCATGTTCTCCCCGTGTTCACATGGGTCTCCACCGGGTGCTCCGGTTTCCCCCACAGTCCAAAGACATACGGTATAGGTGAATTGAATAAACTAAATTAGCCAAAGTGTATATGTTTGAATAAGTGTGTATGGATGTTTCCCAGTACTGGGTTGCAGCTGGAAAGGCATCCGCTGTGTAAAACATATACTGCATAAGTTTCGCGAAGAGCATGTGATCTGATTGATCGCAGCTGGCCTCTCATCCGTAATCAGCAATAATCCAAATTAGATGAATTCAAGCTTACAATAAATAGACCAATTTCGTTCGTCTACCTTATCTTCGTTTTGGAAGAATCCCCCCTTCCACCCCATCTCCTCCTTTTCCTCCCTTTACCAGGGGGAACTCTCGAGACCTACCTGATATTGGACCCCCTAATATGCTTATTGACCATTAATTATCTCAGAGCTCAGGGTTCTCTCCCAGGACAGCTATGGACAATTTAGCTTACCCAGTTCACCTATACCGCATGTCTTTGGATTGTGGGGGAAACCGGAGCACCCGGAGGAAACCCACACGATCACGGGGAGAACATGCAAACTCCACACAGAAACGCCAACTGACCCAGCCGAGGCTTGAACCAGCGACCTTCTTGCTGTGAGGTGATTGTGCTACCCACTGCGCCACCGCATCGCCCAAAATTACATATAGTAAAACAAAAAAAATTAATGTCACATCTTAAAACCTCATATTAATTTAGTGTACTCCCTCATTAATGCAGACTGCAGGGAATAAATAAACAACAAAAGTAGAATTATGGATACAAACAAATTGACCTTCTAACTTTAAATGTAGGCCGCAAGTGTGTAATGACATTGTGGAAACAGACTGACCCGTCTTACTTTGGCCACTGTCCTCTCTCTGGAGCACATGGACAGCTTTGGGCTGTACTGGGGTTTGAACTGAAGAGAGGTCGGCTGCTGAGGGCTGCAGCTCTGAAATGCATTAAAAACAAGGCTCATTAAAATCTGTACACAAAATATTTCAGGGGTTGTGACTGTAACATTTACTCATTAACACAAAAAGGCACAAAGAAACAAAGTTATTTCTGCAAACTCTTAATCATATTCTCCACCATCTAAATGTTTAGGTTCTGTGCAATTTTTAAAAAGAAATTATTACTTTTATTCAGAAATAATGCATTGAATTGATCAAAAGCGACAGTGACAGAAGTTTTTTAACCGATGTTGTCCCTTTGAACATTCTGTTTGTCAAAGAACAATAAAAATTTTTTTATTGTGGTTTCAATAAAAATATGAATTTATGAAAGATTTCTGAGATTTATAGATTTTTGAAAGAATGTGTGACAATTAAAACTAGAGTAATGACTGCTGCATAGTTCAATCAAAACATTTATAAATTAAATAATGTTTTAAATATTAATTTAAAATAATACTGCAATGTTTTTCCTTTATTTTTGTTATAAAACCAGCCTTGTTGAGAATTTGTTTAAAAACAAAAATATACATACGCATACTTTTTGCATATTATTATGTATAAAGACAAATCTGCCGTTTATACCTGCAATTGCATCTTGACATTCAGGTGGTGGTTTGGGTTGTAGATGTTTAGGCAAACCTCCATGTGCCATGGCAAAATTCCCCAAATTGGAGACAGTATCCACTCTTTGAATGCCAATCTTGTAAAACCGATAAAAGCAAATGTTATGTTTTCATTACATTAAATGTACAATACAGTTTTTCTAACCACATGGTTCACCTAAGCTGGAATACAAAGAGTTTCTTTACTAAGAAAAGAAGATATGTTATCATTTAGTTCAGCGTACTTGACACTTTTAATTAATAATTTTACATTCACAGTGGCATTCAAATCTCACATGCTTATTCAAATTTCATTGCAATCAATTAACTGCTAACAGAATTCTCATTATTGGGTGAAATAAACTTGTTTGCAGCAATGGTCATGTCTTAAAAAGCAATAAAGCATTGTCCAAAGATGGAGGAATTACTGAACCCTGCACGATAGCCTTGTGGTCAAAGGTTAGAGGTATTGGAAGTGAGAGAACAAAGGGTATTGACCCACTGGCCTGTCTCACTGGGTCAAAAAGACCTGCCTGCAGGATCTAAAGCCACCATTTACCCAATACTAGAAGAAGAGAGAAAGGGAACATACTTCACTCAATAACTTGCTCATGGAGAATGCTATTAGCTTCGGGTCAACGATCAGATTTTTCCCTCCAAACAAAACTTTGTTGTAAAAGGCCGGGAGACGACTATCCATTAATCAGGCTGGTGGCAGCTTGTAGATGTCAAGAAATACGGTTTCTCTTTCTCTTGGTTCCGTTGGCTGTTTCGAATCACAAGTGTGTGCACATTTGCGAGAGGGAGCATGGTGATGTTGTGTGATTACAACCAACAGATTTTCTGCATTCATTAAAATAAAGCTGGAGCTAAAATACAGGCAGTTAATGACATTGTAAACTGGCCAATAAGCCCCCTTCCCTGAAGCAATCAATCACATGCTGGCAATGCTTTCTGGATACTTTGAGCACGACTCGGTTTATTTGTCTCGCACCTTCTCTCAAGCGAACAGCTGTTTGAAATCTTCTAGAATTAAATTCCATCAGAGCAATGCCTAAAATGCTCGCACCTCCTCATTATCATATAACAGTTCATAAATCAAATGAAAGTCCTGCCACTTTCCACGATAAAATTGATTTGCCGCAATAATTAGGACTTCCCAAAGAGCCGTAGAAGGCGATTAATATAATTCGCTGTTAATTTTTACAATCACTTCAATAAAAACAAGCATCAAAAGTCACAAATTACTCCTGAGGACACATAATGTCAAAACATAAAAAGGGCAATAAAAACACGTTATCTACCGAAAATTTATAGCCTATTAAAAAAGGCAAAACTTTTTAGGCGTAGAAAAACCCAACAAGCAGTTTGTGAATTAATAGCACACAAAACAGCATCGACAGAAAAAAAGAGGTCGGTCATTTTCTCGGTGCTCATAAACATATAAAGTGAGTTTGTCAAATTGTGGGCACATGCCAGACAGCGGCCTTCTGTACTGTCCTCATCCTGCTGCTGCGTATTCTCCCCCTGATGTTCTCTGGCCTGCCTGTTGTCACACCACTGAGCTCCCTGACAAACCACGAGCACTGGCCAGGTGTTTGGAAAGGTTGGGAGGCCCGCAGCTGTTTAAGTGGTACAAGGGGACATTTAAAAGAAACGAAAAAAAAACCAACAAAAAAACAGTGGGAGCTTCATCGGAGACTCAGCAGAGAATTAGCCGACAGCATAGTGGTATAGACACAGCAGGCAAAGCGCCAGCGAATGCCAGTTGGGTAAACCACGGCTGTCTTATTGGCATGCGGGAACAGGTACGAGTGCCTGTCCTGAGACAGCTGTAAAGCAGCAGCCCATACAACTGCAATCAGGCGGTGGCCGTCCTCCGAAGAATGCTGATGTGCCGCAATCTGCGCCTGTCTGCTTTCGGCAGCCAAGTCTCATAGCTTCTTCTCAACAACATGACAGCCTCCTCACGAGTGACAGGCAGAGGATGCAGGAGATATAGAAAGAACCGCAGCGGAAAGCAGAAGGGGGGGAAGCAGAGCACCAAAACAAATGGTGACCTTTGGAAAGATTAATTTGTTTACCAACAGACAGATTTAGCTGTCACTGCCAAACCAGGTGACCTTCAAATCCGCATCTCCTGTTCGAAAGCAAAGTGACTGGAGTCATCTATTATTACACGGCATTTCTTTTTGTGACAGACACTGGCGTTAAGGCAACAGTCAGAACTGGTCACTATATAATCAACACTATCGATAAGTCTTAATCGTAAAAGATGGTGGCTTCTATTACAAATGAACATGTAATGGGCAATTCACATTGTAAAGACAGATACGGACCATGTGGACAATCACCAGATTAAAGTTACGTTCACGTGAACTGACAAAGGTCTGTACAATGTGAACTGGCCTTAAAATTCGAAGGAATCAAAATAGCCTACAGGTCAATGGTCACCAAACCTGATTCCTTACCATTCTTCAAAATATTTGGTAACACTGTATTTTAAAGGTATCCTTGTTACACATATTCCATGTGCTTACTATAATAATAATAATAATAATAATAATAATAATAATAATAATAATAATTAATTAATTATGCTTAAATAAATACAGCTTACCCAAACCATATAGTAAGTACATTTAATTAATTACAGTTTTTCTCAGTCGCTTTGGTACATTTTTCACCTCAGCATTAAAATTCTCAAAACTACCTCTTCAATCTTCACATTGTGTCACTTGGCACATCAAAAAAGCAGTTTCTCATTCCTTTGAACAAGTTGCAAATGCTTTGGTACATTCGTGCAAATGATATTGTACAATTCTCTGATGTTTGCTATTATCGATTGCTTGTGTCATGTTGATCAAAATGTATTATTTTGGTCTCTGTTGAATAGTCTCACCCCACACAACATTTAATCGTTTGTTCATGGCATAAGTCTTTACATGCAAAATGGCTTAACAAGTTGTCATAATATTTTGTCATAATGCATTTTTCTAGACATTTCCATTAGACTTTTTTTCTAAATCTGTCTACAATTACAGTTTTTCTCAGTCGCTTTGGTGCATCTCTCACAACACTATTTACATGTGCACAACAGTTAATGCATTTCTCAAAACAATTAGTCATTTGTGCACATCATAGTAGCACTTTCTCATTCCTTCCAACTAATTGCAAATGCTTTTGGACATGCATCAATTGCTTTCATACAACTCTCTGCTGTTTTATAACATTATCACTTGCTTATGTCATGTCAGTCAAAATTAACTAAACTTGTGAATGCTGAATAGTCATTATATATAAAACTAATAGTCCACATTTCATTACTTGAGCCATTACATACAAAAATGTTACAAACAAGCTAGTTGTCAAAATCTGTCAAGCTAATTTTATAAAAGATGTTAAATCTTTTTTTTCTCCTGAAAATGTCTTGTAAATTGAACAATTTCATAAATTATTTACAGACCTATGTATGTTGTAGGTTCAGTTCCAATATGTACTGAAATATTGTTCACATTTGTGCACAGCTCTATCCAAAGGAAGTTTATGTTTGTTGTAAATAAGGGTGTATTTATTCTTTTGCACAATGCTGTGAATAAATTAGAATTGCAAAGAGCATATGCAGTAAAAATGTGAAACATACATATTCAGTGTCTTGTACTCAGATACCTCACTAAATGCAGTGGTGTCCAACTTTACTGTAGTTTTCAAATGGCTTTGCAAATAGTATATAGTGCTGTCTTGAGCATTTTCAGGAAGTGTCACCAAATATGACTTTTTTGCATTGGAAAAAATTGGAGTAAACTGTCATAATGAAAACATGACAAACCCATTTGATGGTGTCAGGACTTTTTATCCTGATGACACTGACACTTTCATTGACATGATTACTTGCTTTTGAGGAATGAGCTATCCATTTTGAGCAAGTGACACGCTTTTGCAGGTTATCAACTAGGTTTTGCAGTTTGTACTAATTGTGTTGAGAAATGCACTAACTGTTGTGCAAACGTAAATAGTGTTGTGAGAAATGCACCAAAGCAACTGAGAAAAACTGTAGTAAATTTTCCCAGGTGAATCTTAACTTTTTCTAATCTCAAAGGAGATTGTCCTATGTTCACATTTCTACTTTTTTTTTAGTTTTTTCTTTTTGAAACAAAAAGGAAAAGACAGCACTGCACTGATTTGTCAACAAATTACAGTACTAACAGCAAAAAAAGAAAAAAAGCCATAGTTTACATCAAAACACCCCACCACTGTTATATTGACAAAATGACTAAGTAATTTGACTGTCTTATCCGTACACAATGACATAAGAACTTGTCATTCCGATGGCACTGACATGTTCACTGACACAGAAATTTAGTTTTGAGAGATGATGAACTGATTTTGAGCAAGAGACTGGGTTTTGCAGGTAATCCATAGTGTTTTGCTATTTGTATGCATTGTTTTGAGAAATGCACTTACCATTTTGCAAATTTAAATTCCGATCTAAGAAATGTACCAAAGCAACTGAGAAAAACTGTAATATTATTTAGTAGTTAAGATCTTAACATCTAAAAATAAAGTAGTTAATTTTTGTGTGTGTGAGCAATATAAGAAATAAAGTCAAATAAGTTTGAAACAACATGAGGGTAAGTAAAAGATGACAGAATTTTCAATTATGGGTGTACTGTCCCTTTAATATACCTCCTTGAATAACAAAGAAACAAAAGCAGATCTCTCAGAAACTCACACTGGTTCTCTTGTGCAGGTGAGGAAGCTGAATCCCATAATTTTGCTGGACAATCTCCTTGTTCCTTGGGTGAAAAGGGTTATGTAGCAGACGCATGATAAATGCTGCTTTGTGCTGTTGGACAAGTTACAAAGATAGATTTAGTGAATACAGGCCTTATCTGGGGTTAACAAATGTTTTGAATATGAATAAAAATGAAAACCTTTTCCCCTGGAGATGGACCGGGAATCTGGCTTCTATGTGGATGTGCATTTGGTAATGTCTCGTATGGTGGTTGCCTACAAAAAAGGCTAGATTTAGATCTCAGTTGATTTTATATAATCAACACTCACTGACCACTTTATTAGGTACACATGTTGAACTTACTGTTAATGCAAATATCCAATGACATAACAGCAATTCATACATTTAGCATGTCTGCTAAGATAGTTTTTTTTTTTTAGGTTTTAAGGTAATCGCTGTTACTTTAGGGAACTTCTGTATTTGCATCAGTATGAGAGTTTTTGTTTAAATACCATGTAACAAGCTTGGGATGAGCAGTCTTCTTTTCAGGCTCTTTAATACAGGGTAAAGTCAAAACCTGATTATTAATAGTTTTCAAATAATCCTCTGCATGTCTCTATGGATAAAAAAAAAAAAGAAAGAAAATCAAAATTAATTTTTTTTTTGTAAAGAATTACAAAAATGTACAAAAAACATTCTCTTCAAGCTCCACACGTTTCATGTATTTGTATGTTTTATTGCATGAATCTTGAATAATAATTCAAGATTCCCCCAATCAGGAAGCCCCCAATAATAAATAACTGAATAATTGTGGAAATTAAAATGAATTATTGTTCTAATTATTTCAACTTCCTAAACAAACAGTTATACAAATAACTATTACATTAAATGTATCATAAAGTACTAATTAGTATAACGTTACCCTTATTCCATTTTCTGTCCTGCTGATGGCCGCGTCCAGGGCTTGAATGTCCAAAATTTCTCCATTTTCTTGCACGGTAAATCGAACAATATTCTTTTTTAGCTGTCTTAAATCATCCTGGACCTAAGGCACAAGTAAATTCACAAAAGCATACTCCTACAAACGTAATTATGTTATTTTCCGAGATAAAATGTGACCAGATAACGTTACGTTTCAAAGTCTGTATATTTAACACTTAAACGGCTGTTGTCTTCTTCTATATTGCTGTTCTTCAGTAACTTCACATTAACTTACCTGTACCAAAATATTGCCAACTTCATCTTTATTTTTAAGTACGCTGGCCATTTTTCAAACGAATAATAAATGTTTTAGGTTTTTCAGATCACATTTTAAGCTTCGTAACAAGTTTTCATCAACAAAAATGTGGCCGTAACTATGGCAACATGACGCATAGCATTACGTTCTCCGCGAGGAAACACATTAAAAGCAGATTTATTATTATAATTATTATTTTATTAATCATGTATATGACTGATTTACTTGCGCCTTTTCAAAGGTTTTCTAATATTTTTATATTTTCTAAACGCGCGCAGACGCGGAAGCAAGTTGAGGTTAGAGGTGAAAGGTTTCCTTCAGGAGGTTGACAGCTGTTGCTAACGTGCTACCTTCATTGGGAGCTATTTTGAATTGTTCCGAAGCTTAAAATGGCAGATGATCAAGGAGATGAAACACCTACCCTACCTTGTATCGTAGTCACAAGTTGTGATTCCAGCTTTAAAGAAGAGGAGCTCATTAGACGTGAGTAAAAGGGAAATGTAGCCCATACTCGTTAGCCTTGCCGCTATGCTAACGTTAGCTGTCAACAAGAAGAATTTATCCTAATATCCATTAAACGTGATCAAAACGTGTGCATCGCGACAACGGTTTCATTATTAATTGCATTTAGTATTTGTTACATTGTTACATTGTGTAACGTTATAATAAAGTAATGTTTCTTGTAGATAATGCCCAGCTATCATCCTAGAAATGGACGCTTTTCTGTACATTTTACACATATCATATTGTGTTTCGTTAAAGTTAGATTGTCTTTTTTTACCGTTTTGTCTTGTAAATTGTTTTTCTAATAATATACAGTGTTCTGATTGCAGAATACTGATAAAAGCATTATCAACATTTACAAAAATTTAAATCATTACTGGCATTCACCAAACAGTATAAGTTATTATTGGTACGTGTTATATTAATCAATAATATTGAAACTTGCATTTGGAGCAAGCTACAGTAGGTTGAAATAAAATACTCTAAATTTCCAGACCTTGATTTTATATATATAAAATATTTACCAGTACCAATATTTTCTCCAATATTGGTCTGAAAACATGGAGTATTACTGATGAACCTAGTGTCATTTTCTGCAAGCAAATACTC
>CAIGQW010014484.1:5899295-5917999 GCA_903798125.1 Danio choprae | reverse complement strand
ATTTTATTAACATTTTATTTGGTAGTCATTGAAATACTGATGGGAAAAACCTTGGTGTGTTTTTTCATAAAGACTTTTATGACTTAAATGTTAGTTACAAATGTCAATGAAGTTACCATATATAGTTCTTCGCATATATATCTGTCTGCTATTATGTCTGTCTTATGAACAATGGTTGACTTACTTTTTTTTTACCACATAAAGGATAAAAAAAGTAGTGATTCTTTATGTCCGGTGATTCTTTGTGTCCAGCAGGCGGCAGTGTTTGACTTCAGTTAATTTGCTCATTCTGCCTAAATATATTGTGTGCAGATTTTACTGCCAGTAATATCAAATACACAGTTGGCAAACAGTTTTGTCTGTGTTTATTACAGAGGTTTTGAGCTCAGAATCACCACCGCAACCTAGCAGAATAGAAGAAAGAGTTTCCTGGTACCCATGGACAATCAACAACAAATACTACACCGCAAACCTCAGCCTGTGTGTCGTATCAAGTACATTCGACATGAATGCTGAGGTTGCCCGGTCTATGCAAGCATTCATCATTTATTTTGACAGCAAAACTGTGAGTGATTGACCTGTCGATCAGTTTGCCAATTCACTGTTCATGGCCTTCAATTCACCCTTCTTTTGTCTTTCAGAAAGACAGCCTTAACAATGTCAACTCCTGGTTATCAGTAGTGGAGGAACTGGCTCCAGAAGTGCTGATCCTAGTGTGTGACCATGTGTGTGACAGCGATGAGGGTGTGTGGTAGCATTTTATTGATTTAGCTGTAATGTATGCATTTTCTTGTGCTAATTTTGACGTGAATATACCATTGCAGGCGTTAGCAGACAAGATGCCCAGCAATGGTGTTTGGCCCATGCATTTGAATTAGTAGAGCTCAACCCGCAAGATCTACCTGATGAAGATGGTAAATCAAAAAGGCAGTTTAGTCACGACAACTTGATTATGTGCATAAATTATTTGATTTAGTCCTTTGTTACTTTCATGTACCCCATAGATGATTTTCCAGAGTCCACTGGAGTAAAAAGAATCATCCAGGCCCTTAATGCCAATGTGTGGTCCAGCGTTGAGATGAAAGATGGTGAGGCTGTATTATTATCCTACTGTGAAATGTACACTCAGTGGCCACTTAATTAGGTACACCTTGCTAGTACCAGTTTGGACCTGCCTTTCCTTTCGAAACTTCCTTAATTCTTTGTGCAATTATTTTAACAAGGCACTGAAAACATTCCTTAGAGATTCTAGTCCATATTGACTATGGAGATTTTGGCATGTTGTCTATCACGAGATGTGGTCATTAAAGTATCGACATGGTCAGCAACAATTCTCTAAGAGACTGTGGTGGATAAACAATGCTCAGTTGGTACAAAAGAGCGCAACGTGTGCCAAGACAATATCTACACCATTACACCACTAGAAGCAGCCTGAACCATTGTGAAAGACAGGATGGATCCCTGCTTTGTTGTTTACACCAAAATTCAAGACTGTGAGGTTTTAAGACTGATCAGACCAGACAAACCTTGTCTTTTGTTGTCCAATTTTGATGAGCCCATGTGTATTATAACATCAGCTTTATGATCCTAGCTGACAAGAGGTCTTTTGCTTTTGTAGCTTATCTGCTTCAAGGTCTGATTAGTAATGTGTTCAGCAATGCTCTTGGCAGGCCTCCGTTGTAAAGAGTGGTTATTTCAGTTACTGTTCACGGTGTCCACGGGGTCTTAAAAAGTGATTTAGGATTAGCATTTTTATTCAATATATATGAAAAATGTTTTAGTTGAGGATTAGTTTCTTACAATACGTTTTTACAAAAAAATACTGTAAGTTAAATTGTCAGCAGTGTTACCAGATGAAACCTAAAGTGGCGATGAGGTTTTAAAATGTATGGAAAGAGTCTTAAAAAAAGGTCTTAAAGGTTTAAATTTCACTCTCTGATCCCTGTACATACACTGCTGTTGCCTTTTATATGAGATCGAAGCTGTCTGTGCATTCTCTTCTGACCACTATAAGAAGACACATTTCTGCTCTAGCTACCCACGAAAATAGGAAATCGTTAAGAAAAGTTAAGATTGTCCTTTTTTTTCCATATTTTGTTGCTGCCAACAAAATATGGGAATTAAGAAATGTTGATGGACAAAAGCAAGACACTGGTAACAAGCACTACCATAAAAATAAGAAGAGTAAATTTAGATTTCCTACCGACTTTAATCACCATTCCTCCCCATTCTGATGTTAGTACTTTAGTTGCTGCCATGTGATTGGCCGATTAGATATTGGCATTAATGGGCAATTCAACAGGTGTACCTTTTAGAGGCCGGTGAGTGTACAATGCCATGTGCAGCAAATCATACTCGTACTTCATTCTGAGATGTTAAGTAACTTTCCCTTTGAATATGATTTATTAAACACAGAACACAGTCAGGGTTTCGGGCTAATGAGCAGTCTGGTGGCTTCCCGTCACAACAACCCACGGCCCAGTCAAGAAACACTGGTTAGTCTTTTCTAATTGTACTTCTCTTTCAAAGTGCTCCTACAAATAATGCATAATCAGTAAGTCCATTTATTGTGCACTTTGATCTTTCACATTCACAAACTACTTACAAACTAAAGATAATATCCAAAAAGGGTCAAAGGGCACTTTAATATATGCAATTGAAAATTACTTAGGTTTGTCCATTTATGTGAGAGCCTCAAGTTCATCTCATCGTACAGTAAGTGATCAATTTTTTTCTGTTGTTAGTCCTCACATTCCCCATCCAACAGTACAGATGAAGGCACTGAGAGACTGAGAGCAGAGAATAACCAGAGTGATGCAGTAGATACAGCTGCTGGTAAGTGCTTTGATTAAGGGCAATACATTTATACTTATTTTGAAGGTAAAATGATGATATGACAAGAATATTGCATTTAAAGTACGACAATTAAATACTTACTGTAAGGCATTTTTGTTCAATGTGTAATGAATTATTTCCCAATCTTTCACAGATCCCATGATTGACATAGACATACAGGAGCTGGCTAATCTTACAGCTGGAGATCCAGATGTGGAGAATTTTGAACGACTCTTTACAAAGTTGAAAGAAATGAAAGGTGAAAAGACTCTTATCTATACATTACTATTCGCATGTTTTGGATCAGCAAGATGTGTATGTCTTTGAATAGGCTTCTTCTGTTTTTATTTAATTAAAATACTTTAAATTTGTTAAATACTGAAATTTTAAAAAGAACATTATTGTAATACAAAATGGCTTATCCTTTTAATATTAAAGGTTCAGTAGGTGATTGTCTTTAGAAAATGTTTTTGTTGTGCTGGTTGAAAGTCACTTCACATTCCAATAGTAATGATTAAACTAAATGATCTAAATGTATTTATATGTATTTTTATATTCTGGGTAAGGCATAAAACTAAAAAATGTTCATCCAATTAAATATTGTCGGGCTGACAATTCACATAATTCTGAAAAGTAGCCCAAACTGTCTGTCAGCAAATGTAGATTTGTACAACTGCACACCTCTGTTTACGCAGATCCGCCATTTGCGCGTACACATGCGATGCGCGTTCATGTGCAATACACGTTCATGTCTCGAGACGAGAGAAAGAGCTGTAAAAACAAATGCTGAGTCAAAACTTTTTAAAATCATGAATCAATATTGGAGTTACTTTTGCACGCTGGAGGTAGGATGACACCATGGCTGAAGTATTTCTTTTAGACAGGTAATGTTATGTTTTAAAACTATTTTAGTCACGCAAAGCTGGTGTAGATTTTGTTGATACAAATGGGTTATTTGCAAAGAAGTGTTGTTCAGCCACTGAAATCTTCTGGTGAAAGATTGATGTGACTATTTTCAATTTCATAAGGTACCTTTTACAGTATCAATAATGTAGATTTTTATTTAGTTTAACAACAAAACATAAGCCTCCTGCAGGCCCACCACCCGCAGGGGGAGTCGTAAGGGTCCAGTGCATTGTGGAACCCGGTGGTGGTCGAAGGTAAGGACCACGACAATCCGATCATCAGGCACAGAAACTAGCTCTTGGTACATGGAATGTCACCTCACTGGGTAGGAAGGAGCCTGAGTTTGTGCGGGAGGTGTAACGGTACCGGCTAGAGATAGTTGGGCTCACCTACAAGCACAGCTGTGGCTCTGGAACTAAACTTCTTGAGTAGGGTTGGACTTTCTTCTACTCTGGAGTTGCCCACAGTGAGAGGCGGCGGGCTGGTGCGGGCTTGCTTATAGCTCCCAAGCTTAGCCGCCATGTGTTGGAGTTTTCCTCGGTGAACGAAAGGGTCGCCTCCCTGCGCCTTCGCCTCTCACTGTGGTTTGTGCCTATGAGCCAAACACCAGTGCAGAGTACCCAGCTTTCTTGGAGTCCTTGGGAGGACTCCAAGTCAGACCTCAAGTCAGACCTCAAGTCAGAAGGATTTGAACCCGGTCCACGAACCCGGTGGTGGACATCGAAAGTAAGGGATGCCATCAAGCTGAAGAAAAAGTGCTACAGGGTCTGGTTGGCTTGTTGGACTCCCAAGGCAGCTAATGAATACCGTCAGGCCAAGCGTGCTGCAGCCCGGGCGGTTGCAGAAGCAAAAACTCAGGCCTGGGAAGAGTTTGGGGAGACCATGGGGGAAGACTACCGGTCGGCCCCAAAGAGATTCTGGCAAACAGTCCGGTGCCCCAGGAGGGGAAAGCAGTTCCACACCGGCACTGTTTACAACGGAAGTGGGGAGCTGTTGACCTCGACTGGGGATGTTATCGGACGGTGGAAGGAATACTTTGAGGATCTCCTCAAGCCCACTGACATGTCTTTCATTGAGGAAGCAGAGACTGGGCATGCAGGGCTGGACTCACTCATCACCCAAGCTGAGGTCACTGAGGTAGTTTACAAGCTTCGCAGTGGCGGAGCGAATGAGATTCACCCTGTGTATCTTAGGTCTCTGAATATTGTAGGGCTGTCTTGGCTGACACGTCTCTGCAATATCGCATGGAGGTCGGGGACAGTACCTTTGGACTGGGCAACTGGGGTGGTAGTTCCCATTTTTAAGAAGGGGGACCGGAGGGTGTGCTCCAACTATAGGGGGATTACACTCCTTAGCCTCCCTGGGCAAGTCTATGCCAGGGTACTGGAGAGGAGGATCCAGTCGATGGTTGAACCTAGGATCCAGGAGGAACAATGCGGTTTTCGTCCCGGCCGTGGTACACTGGACCAGCTCTATACCCTCACCAGGGTGCTTGAGGGTTCATGGGAGTATGCCAAACCAGTCCACACATTCATAGGTGCTCTGTTAAGGGCCGTCTCATCCCTGTATATACAGAGTAGGAGTTTGGTTCTTTTTTTTTTTTATACTTTTTTTTTATTTTAAAGCGCAGTCTTGGACTGGAGGGGGTCCGGTTCAGCGACCACAATATTTCATCTCTGTTATTTGTTGTTGTTGTTCTGTTGGCTTCATCAAACATGGACCTTCAGCATGCACTGGGGCGGTTTGCTGCCGAGTGTGACGCAGCTGGGATGAGAATCAGCACCTCCAAGTCCGAGGCCATGGTGCTCCACCGGAAAAACGTCAATGTACCGGTCCGTTGTGGAAAAGAAGGAGCTGAGCCGAAAGGCAAAGCTCTCAATTTACCTGTCAACCTACTCTCACCTATGGTCATGAGCTTTGGGTCATGACTGAAAGGACAAGATTTCAGATACAGGCGGCCGAAATGAGTTTCCTTCGCAGGGTGGCAGGGCGCACCCTTATAGATAGGGTGAGGAGTTCTGTCATCCGGGAGGAACTCGGAGTAGAGCCGCTGCTCCTCCACATCGAGAGAAGTCAGCTGAGGTCACTCGGGCAACTGTTTTGGATGCCTCTTGGATGCCTACCTAGGGAGGTGTTCCAGGCATGTCCCACCGGGAGGAGGCCTCAGGGAAGACCCAGGACACGCTGGAGGGACTATGTCTCTCGGCTGGCCTGGGAACGCCTCGGTATCCCCCGGAGGAGCTGGAGAAAGTGTCTGGGAAGAGGGAAGTTTGGGGTTCGCTCCTAAGACTGCTGCCCTCGCGACCCGGCCCTGGAAAGTGGACAAAAATGAGATGAGATGAGATGAGACAAAACGTAAATTAAAAAAAGTAAATAGCTCTACTCTGCCTAGCCTGCTTTACTAAGGTAAAGTTGGTTTTTATTCACATCACATTGGTTCATTTTTGAACAATGACAACCTGTGATGTGCTCCCTATATTGTTTACTATGCTACTTTGAATATTCAGTCTGAAATAGCATGCAAGTATGGCTTAGAAATAAGTGTGATTTGTGTGCTGTATGCTGGTTTGTGTGCTGTCATCTTTAAGGTACGCACGTTCGTGTTTCAGGAGACGTGGCTTTGGACGGCAGGGAAGGCACTGTGTTTCAAAGATATTATGCTAACCGGGTAGCATTGTGGCAGATCACCTACTGCACCTTTAAAAAAAGGAATTTATTCCTGTGACAACAAAGCTGGCATTTTAACAGCCACCATGCCAATTTCCAGGGTGACAGAAGTCATTGTAAAATGTTGATTTGCTGCTCAACAGACATTTCTGTCTTCCTGAATATAAATCTTTTTTACATCTTTGTTCTTCCTTGCTAAATCTAAGTATTAATTTATATATTATATATATAACTTATTTACCTTAGTGTAAAAATCAAGTTTCTAGAAAACAAACATAATATAAATACATATATAAATCTATTTAACTGAAGGCCTATTTTTACAAATGTTTTTTTTACTATTCATTTTTTTTTTTTTTTAAAGACAAGGCTTCTTCATTGCCACATGAACAGAGGAAAGTACACGCAGAAAAGGTAATATTATCGTATTAACAGTAATATCTTTTTTTCTTATCTTCACGGGTATGTTTGCATGACAGCAATGTATTAAAAACAGAAACTCTCTCCTATGTATTTTTGACGAGTTTTGTGAACCAACAGCAACACGTCAAGCAAGTAGTACACATCTGCCATTGTTGTTTTGGTTGTCATGTACTTGCATATGCCTATAGACTGTGCATGTTATATGCATCCACATGACAGCATAGTTTCACAAAATTAAGTTTTTGTTGATAAGGGGATAGTTAACCAAAAACACATACTCCTAAAGCTAGGCCTGTCACAATAATCAATATATCAACTTATCGCACAACACATGGACATGACCTCAATTATTTTTGGTGTTGCAATATATATCTCCCATACATAAAAACAGATTCTAGCAACATTTTAGCTGATTGCTCAACATCTCTATCTCTATTGAAGGTGTCAGTGTCAGTATGGTTAAAAAACATAGTATTTACTATAGTATATTTTCATGTGGGTGTCTAACTACTGAAAATAGATCTAGTAGCAGATATCGCAAGCTCTGTTACTTTTTTACCGTGCACTTTTTTGTTAACATTTATTATTATTTATTTAGATTCACATTCTGATTCCAATGCCTAATTATTAAACTGTTAAAATGACTATAATTAAATGAAATATTCTTAAAAATAAAATATGATGTGCTCTTTGGAAGAGTGCACTTGCATTGGGGTGATATTAGATTGTCATTCTGGCATTATATAACAACTGGCATAAAATGGTCTTAAAATGACAATAAAATTGTTTATCGCAATATATTTTGATGCAATATATCGTTCAACAAATAATAGATATCGTGACTGGCCAGAACCCATAAAAAGTTTTTTCCGTCTTTAGTACTTCTCCCAAGTAAACAAGCCCCCAATCTTGGAACTAACGATTCGCCCTTGACCAGGTTGCTAAAGCGTTTTGGATGGCTATTGGTGGAGACCAGGATGAGATTGATGGTTTGTCATCAGGGGAAGAGAGCTAAAGACGAGTGACTTTTAACCAGCCTCCACTGTTGATACTCAGCCCACCCTTTGGACCCCCAATCACCCCAGAGCTATCTAAGATCCAGCAATGAGGAACATGCAAGAATGTGGTCAACAGCGGCAACTATGGTTTTCATCATACTGCTTTTACTACTGTATTATCTCAATGCCCAACACCTCAATCAGGCAGTAGAAATCAGTATGGGCTTTGGACTTTTAATATTGTAAATTCAGAGCCACTCTACAGGTTGCAGGGTGCAAGACTGTGGTCTCATCCACTTTTTGGTGGTTTTAGTGCAAGTATGCAGCCACAAACAATACAAGGAGGAAGCCTATGGTTCTGTCAAAGTTGTTGTAAATCAAAATGACAGATGGGCTGACAAATGTGGATCGTTTTTCAACTTTTATTTTTCCTTATTTTCATGATGTGAGTCACAATGGACTATGCTTGAGCATGTCATTAGCTGTTCATCAATTAAAAAGAATGATCTGTTGAATCAGTTCTAATGTACTTTTGTTTGGAAATACATCTATCAAATGTTCGGAAACGCATTTGACAGAAGGAAACGATTATTTGCTTAACAAAGTCACACTCTTAAAACTTACATAAATGCCATCATGACAATGAATGCAAGAACCGTAAGGGGAAACTATAGGGCAAACAAGAACTAAGCACCAGTAGATGGATATGGATGATGCTATACACTATAAGACAGTATGTTTTTGTTTCCAAGTCAAGAGCGCAAAAAAAAATACAAGCAATATATTCCAGAAAAATTAAACACAAAACTATGTGCTTTAGCCCTGTTGAGTAAACGATAAATGAACAGCGAGATTAACAGCAAAAGACAGCTTTGGAGAATCAAATACAAGCATCAATTTTTCCACGACAAATTAAACAGATTGCCATGATTTTCATCACTAATGAATCAACTCTCATTTTATGCAAAAAAATAGAAACAGGCTTAGTGACTGCTGATTTCTGTGGTCCTAAGCCATGATTTGAGTTACTGTAGTTAAATGTCTGTACTGGATTTGATGAGCAAATTGTACACAATTAATCTAGCCATGTAGGCACTGGGCAATTATCTTGAGAAATGAATCTTAACAAAAATACAAGCGTTCCAAGAGCTGCCAGCAGTACTTGTCCTCAGTTTTTTCGGTGTATAAAAAAACCATTAAACACAATACACCACTCAATTTCACTGATTAGCAGTCCTGAGCTGGAGAGACCTCCTATTATGATTGAGGTAAAGTTGGTTTTATATTCACATATTCGTACTCCTTAATTATATAATTTCAGAAAAGTATCCTTTGCAAATTCTAAATAGTGAAATCATATTAGCAGACAATTAAAAGTAAATTAAATAGACCTAATGTTGTTTTGAAGTCATATTTACATGTGATTTCAGACCGAATATTCAAACAATATATAGGGCCATGTCACAAGTTGTCACTGAAGGAATGCGTGAATATAAAACCAACTTCACCTCAGTCCTTTTATGTGCCAATCAAAGAAGCATATCAATGAAAGGACAATAACCAAATGAAAAATTTGATGTCTAATGTTAAAGGTCACGCTTACCATCGTTTGGAGATTTTTTTTAAATAATTTTGTTTTGTGGGAGTAATCTAGTCATTTCAATAGGCATGCACGTAAATGGGAATTTTGCATGAGGTTGAAGATTTCCCCCTCAGATTTCATAACAGGTTGAAGTTGATCAGACGTTGCCACAAAAGCAACTTCTGTGTGAGCAATGTTTCATAGTTAATTATTTTAGTCTCAGCCTCGGACATCATTTCCATAGACTGATAAACTCTGTCTGATTTATAAGGCACACTATAAGCACTTCACGAGATTCAAAGTTGTCAACTGATTGGGTGAATTTTACAGAATTCCCGTGACACGTCAAATTCTTAAACAGTCCTCCTGGAAATAAAACTTAAAAATACCATCTTTTTCACAAGTAAAAAATCCCTACATCTAATCAACTAAATGCTAGGTATGTGGTAATTTATGCCATAGAATGTTCAAAATACATGTAGGAGTTTGAACGTAACCTCTGAACGGTATGATAAATAAAACTAACTGTGATTGGTTGCTTCACATATCAGTCAGGCTTCCTCTGGTTTGTCATTGGCTAGTTAAAGCTGCAAAAGGAGGTGTGGCTATGCGAGACAACCTTTGTGCAAATGTGCAGTATTTATATCCAAAACGAAAAGTATTGCTGCACTATTGACAACTAAATGGACGAGCGAAATGTTGCTAATGTGACCACACCATAAATATATACATTTCTTGATAAACACAAAAATAGGGCAGTAGTAAAATATACGTTTGCAATCTTCATTCGGTTTATTATGCAAAAATACTCATTACAAAAATGCTTTTGCTAAGCAAAATTCAAACAGCAGCCATCAAGTTCAAGAAATGAAATGGCAGTATTTGCTACTAACATTTGTCACTGACAAATTTCCAATGCTGTTTTCTTGTTCATGCCACCACTGGGTTGTAAAAACAAGTGCTATTCATAATAAAGAGTAAGTACCTTTGTCTTTTTTAAATTTCCATACTTAGTTCCTGTCAAAAGTATACAAACCTGGTCGACCGTGCATGAGACCAATGGCAATGACAAACACTTAACCTGTCCAGTGCAGTGCAATTTAATCAAGCACATCTACACACAACAAAATGGACAAGGTTATCCAAATCACTAGCTTTAGGTTAACACCTAACGCAAAATCATCTCTGCCCGAAGTATACTTGTTTTTTTCCCCCCTATGAATAGTTAAAACACACTTAAAAAAAAAAAAAGATGGACGAGGTATCTCCACTTCATTCCACTGTAGAACAATAAAGTCAAACAGTGCCCTGTATGGCCGCTGTCATCTTATAACGATGACCTCATTTAGAGCCACCGTATCAAAAGGTGCATTCATGCCAAATCTGAATTACAGTAATTAAAAGATTCCAGCTTGTAAAATGCATTCACATCCTCAAAGAACTCTCATAATTACAACTTGTGAACTCGAGTTTTCTGAGAGCTATGACTTGCACCAAGTGACAAGAAAAAAAAATTGCGTAACAGAATCTGCCAACGTAGACGTCTCCATACAAAAGTAATGTGAACAAAGACATGCAGCACTGAGTTGCTGACTGTTGCTATAAAAACGGATAATCCCCTAAACTGAGTACATAAACAGCACCGAGTTGTTGTCATCTTGGAATTACAATAATGATGACATTGTATTAATGCAGCAAAAGCCCCACCTAAATATTCAATCTCAAGCAAACAATCATGACACAACACACCATTTTATAGAAAATCACTAAGACATAAAACATAAAAACGCCACTTAATCAAACCTCAGCATGATAAGAGCTACCTAAAATGATGAAAACATTTTTTTTTTCTTAGCTTTGCTTAAATCCTATTCATTTACATGGAGAGGGTGCTGTTTATGCAGCCAGCCTATAATGCAGCCAGCCACCAGGGGGCGAACACAATGTATTTGCTTCACTTTTCAGGCACACTTGTGTTGAACACACAGCTTTTTAAAGTACTCTCCATTTAATAGTGTGCACAAACATAAGTTCAGCATTGACATCTTGTGGACAGACTAATTAGTGCAAAAACAATTAAAAATGCATGTGCGAGCTGCAAAAAACCCAAGTATACTTTGAGGTTAACATATTTTAAAAGTTCACACAGGACCCCTTCACTGAAGGTGGTGGAAACAAAACACTCTTCTCTGAAGGCTTGTCTGGTGCATCATTAAGTCGCCAGAAATGTCTGCTATGTAGGCCCCCTATGAAGATGTTTACGATTTTAACCAATCATATTCTGGGCCCACGTTGCCAATACCTTCAGATCAAATTAAATGCGTAACACGCTTGATCAAAACAAAAGCTGACAAAAAGACTAAAATTTCATGATTACATTAAAATTCACAATGAGGAAAATCCCTCATTTTATGTTCACTTGCTCCATGAGTGTCACTCTTCAAAGTGCTTCTACTGTACGCAGCAGTTTTTGCCCACAGCAAATATTGGGATCTGTAATTGATAAAGTAACACTCTGAGGAGTCCAGACGCTGTTTTGTCTTCCCATCCTTGATTTTGCTCTATTTTGTTTGCTTGGCATTCAGCAGCAATAGAGGGTGATTCCTGGTCGTCATAATATGGGTGTGGTTATATGAAATGATCGGAGGGTTTGTCCTATGACACGCTGGAGCAGCGGAGGTTTGGAGAGCCCATCTGAGTGAGCACCTTGTCCAGCCACTGCAGGGGCCCGTTGAGATGCAGCTCTATCCAGCAGGGGGTGCTGGTCACTGTCTGTCGCCTGCAGGAAGGAGAATCTGGGTCAGTAATGTGCTTCCATGCCTGCCCAGCGTTTTTAACAAAGTACAGAGCAGCCAGAAATAACTGTTTTACATAATCAAGGGCAACCATTAGCTTCTGTCAGAAATAAAGTGATTAAATGCCATTTTATACATATATATATATATATATATATATATATATATATATATATATATGTGTGTGTGTGTATGGTGGCGCAGTGGGTAGCGCTGTCGCCTCACAACAAGAAGCTCGCTGGTTCGAGACTCGGCTGGGTCAGTTGGCATTTCTGTGTGGAGTTTGCACGCTCTCCCCGTGTTCGCCTGGGTTTCATCCGGGTGCTCCGGTTTCCCCCACAAGTCCAAAGACATGCACTATAGGTGAATTGGGTAAGCTAAATTGTCCGTAGTGTATGTGTGTGAATGAAAGTGTATGGGTGTTTCCCAGTAATGGGTTGCCGCTGCGTAAAACATATGCTGGATAATTGACCCTGATTAATAAAGGGACTAAGCCGAAAAGAAAATGAATAAAAAATATACACATAAAATTATTATTATATTATAATTTATTTATACAACTAAATCTATTTATAAGAACTGTTTCTACTCCAATTTGTTCTTGAAATATTATAATTTATATAGTGGCTTTCATAATTAGTTTTCATGCCAGCTTTTTTAAACAGACACATTAAATAAGACATCACTAACAGATTAAGTTATAATGAATATATAGATAATACCGGACGCTTTTTTAGAGATATGCTCTTCTAAAGTTCCTTTCTCAAGCAAACTCACAAAAGTGGACATGAGTTGACTTGCTTGTGGTAAATTTAATGTTATTAAAACTGTTCTATTGAGGTTTTTCTGTGGTTGAAACACTGAATGAAAGATTTCAAGACAAGTGAGATGTTTATTGTGTGCTATCATTGGAAAGAGGAAGGGATGATCATGTTCACTCATACACTGCTGCCACACCACTTTCAAAATCCAATATAAAATGGATAGGCTTTCTTGTAGAAAGACAAAGACTGTTTCTTGTATAGATTAAGAAAACAAAGATTTTTGATTTGTTAAAATAAAGATATGTAAATTGAAAGTTTCAAATGACATTTTTAATCTGCCATGATTAAAACAACTCTATATTTGTTTAGAACATATATTTACCAAACTGAAACACTTGTATCGAAAATTCTGCATACCATTACACCCCAGTGTATCTGATGTAAGTCTAGTCTTACCTGTATTCTGCCCCCCACCCTTTGACAAAACTCATCCGAATGGTGCACATGCGGGTAAGCTGGTACACAGCCTCAAATCCCTGATTCACTGATTGGGCCAACAGTGCTGCAAATTCCTGATTGTTGAAGATCTTCAGATTGCACCCTTAAAGGATTTCAGAAACAAACATGTATGATTGAGTGCTTATATGGAACATGAGGAAGTCTGACGCTTAAACATGCTTGAGTGACTCATAGGATGTATATATACACCGCTCCACATTCATCCAATCACAGCGGAGAGACGGACTGACTCACCTGGAGGAATCTTACACACAGTGGCAGGGTGCCAGCCATACCGCTGGTTACAGTTCGGACTCTGGACGAAAATAGCACTGTCACTCAGACACTCAGCAAACACCTCACCGCCGATGTAATACAAACGCACGCCTCGGCCTGAGGAAAGGTTATGAAGTTTGAGAGTATGATTATTTCAGAATCTCTAATCACGACATATTTTTTTACTTAAAGGAACACTACACTTTTTTTTTTGAAATAGGTCTATTTTATGAGTCAGATAGAGTTTAACAGCTGAGTTTTACCATTTTTTAATCCATTCAGTCAATCTCTGGGTCTGGTGGGAGCACTTTTAGCTTAGCTTAGGATAAATCATTGAATCTGATCTCGGATCTCAGACCACTAGCACCTCATAAAAAAAAAAAAAAAATAAATAGTTTTGATGATTTTTCGATTTAAAGCTTGACTCTTCTGTAGTTACATCGTGTACTAAGACTGACAGAAAATTAAAGTTGCTATTTTTAAAAAGTTGCTATTTGCGAAAAGTGGAGTGTTCCCTTAAAGTCAGCGAAGTATACCGATGTGTCTGCGTGTCAGCTCCACAGCAGCGTTGCGGTTGACATTGGAGAGCAGGCCCAGGCAGAAGCGCTCTGCGTTAGAGGGGTCCGTAAAGCCATCCACGGTTAAAGATGGTTGTGAGGCATGGAAAGTCTCACCGACACGCTGATTCAGCTCGTAGTATGAAATCGAGCACCAAAATGCAGATTCACAATATGTTACCGGCTGCAGATCTAAGACACATAAACACGTATATAAATAAACATGAAAGAATCCGAGTAACAAAAGAAAGTATGAAATAAACAGGAAAAGCACTGGACTCTGGATTGTAGTGTAAAGTCAGTGTGTTGTGACAGAATGCGACTTTGAAAACAGCAGGCTGTCCATGTGAAACTAGTTATTTGTTATTTTTATGGCAGGGCCTCCTGGTGTCTCTCTCAGCAGAGATAGAACAACCCAGCAACAGGATATTATTGTTATTACATTACCCTGGGCTGACAGAGAGGACAGAAACAAAAGCTCCTTTTACATGAGTTTTCCTCCTGCACAGCTGAGACACAAAGCATGGAACTAGGGCTTTCTAAGCATTGCATCTACAGTTTACTGTGACACAAGTCACCATTCAGGGGATGGTTTGATTAACAGCTTAGTAAGTAAACATCACTCAATTACATAATACTTTCTAAATATAATCCTGATATAAATTTACTACAGTTTTCAAAAAACTAAGCACTACAACTGTTTTCTACAGCTCGGAAGTCACTTGTACTTGTAGAAAAAAAAAAAACAATCTGTGATGATGGTTCTGCAATCCGTCCCCTCAGTTTAAAAACCTTACTCAATAACTTTTAACTGTTCCCAAGCCGTAAACACAAATTTCCAATCTGTGCGCACAGATTTTGTAAACCACGCTGTCATTTTCAGCATTTACAGTAATGTTTACATTTTTTTTAAGTAGCAATTAAATGTATTTTTTTTTACGATTTTCAAAGACTATTGCAATGATGCTGAAAATTCAGCTTTGTCATTGTCATTACAGGAATAAATGACACCTTTAAGTATATTAACACTTTTTTCACATAAATCAACCTCATTGAACGTCTTTGAAAATTAAAAACTTTTGTAACATAGTTCACAAAAATATCCATCTAACTGGTGTCTGGTCAACATGGCCCTTAACCAGCATTATAACATCATATTTCTTAATCTGATTATTAGTTCAGACGGCCATCCGTATAAGCTGATTTTAAAATATAAGCACACAAATCAAAATTAACCAACTAGCTAACTGTTAACCATTCTAACCATGCTTTCCTATTGTAAGTGAATTGTAACTCAATGAG
The DNA here is from genome assembly GCA_903798125.1 of Danio choprae. Classification (NCBI taxonomy): domain Eukaryota; kingdom Metazoa; phylum Chordata; class Actinopteri; order Cypriniformes; family Danionidae; genus Danio; species Danio choprae. The sequence goes on along the minus strand of CAIGQW010014484.1, from coordinate 5,902,396 downwards.
GATAGTACTGGTGACGTTTCTCGTCTGTATTACTGGCATTGACTCCTAATGTTTTCTCATGGGCTGACTGAAGCAAACATCCGTTCTCTCTAATCACCTCACACAGGACCAGGCAGTCCAACCAGTGTTATGGAGATAATAAATCAGAGATAATCCGGCCAGATTAAACTAAGACTCACAGTAGGATGGAGCACTCACAAAAATCAGACAAACTGCAGGATTCCCATCATAAACACTTTTAAAGCGAATTACTGTTTTCACACTTTAGTCCCTATTTTCATTTTCACCTTTTATTAATGTTTTTCGGTGATCTGAATACAAGTCATCAACTAAGACACATTAATAAAATCCAGAATCAAACAAAAAGTGTGTCAGGGGTAATAATGTGTCTGTGCTTTTTGGATAAGGGATTCGTAAAGATATATAAAACATCATCAGTCCTAGGCACTTGAAAAGTAGGTGCAAAAGTTAAGCCTTTATTAACATGGCTATTATTTAAAGAAAAGGAAAAAAGACAGCACTCATGTGCACCGCACCTATGCATTTCGGCAAACTTGTCTTCATCAGAGTGACAATATTCAGGTGCGTCTGGAGTTGATTTGAACACTCAGTGTCACATGACACAATTAACTTACTGAACAGTACAGAAAGTTATATAGCCAATACAATAATGTCAACTCAACAGTTATATCAATACATTAATTAAAAAAATGTTTTATAATATATATATATATATATATATATATATATATATATATATATATATATACATATACATATATTCGAGTGCCTTGCATTGATGATTTTGTGTTAAACATCTCATCTTCCTTCTTATTTATTCATGCTCTACATCACTTTCATGAGAACGATTAGTGTGACACAAGTTCTACTCAATGAATGAACACACGTTACTACTATATTTCAACCATTCTACCCAATAATGATTGTAAATGAGTAGAAATGATTCATAATTTGTATCATTTGAGATTTCCATTAATATGTCGTATCTGGCTGAGATAAATAATGAATAATTGTCTGTTCTCACCTAGGTTGCTGTTTGCTGGAGAAACAGGGTTGGGTGAAAGCATTGGTGAACCTTAAAAATAAGACAAGTGTTAAAAAACATGATCAGTTTTAGTATCTAATAGCAACTGTTTGTTTGTGATCCAACCTGTGTCCATGCTGTGGCTCATTTGGTGATCACTGGTTTCCCCATCCTCACTCAGGTATCCTGGAGGAGGGGTCTCTGAAACATAAATCAGACATGTTGAGTTATTAAGCACCGCACTTGTGTCAAATGTACAAGACAGAATTCTGCCTCCCTGCAGTGCAGATATTTAAACACTCCCAGTTTGCTGCGTGTTGCCTATTTATTTATAGCCTTAAGTATCAATCAATACCAGAGGCTGAAACTGTACTGAGTCCAAAACCATGCACTGTAGATCCATCCAAACCTTCCAGTTAAAACTTAAAAAGGAGAAAGCTTGCTTTGTAGCACGTGTTTGGCTTTATGCAACACTTTGCCACAGTGCATATGTGAAAAGGTATACCTGGAAAAAGCTATTCTTTAACTCAAGTCATATGGAAAAGGATCATTCTTGAGCCTCAATATGATGTTACCGGTCATGAAATCGGCACTTTGATCTCTCCTTTTCTGTTTATTTTTAATAAGATTCCAGACTAAACACTTTGATTTTGACAAACTGTTCAAATGAACCGAGACACAACAAAATCAACTCAAGCTGAAGTGTGTCTGTGAACCAGCATGTGTTTGTGTGTGTGTGAGTAAATGCCTGTTGTGCAGTCCTGAGGGCATGTCTGGGTGAAAGTTAATGTGTGATTTTCAGAGAGAAAACAGAAAACATGTTTTCACCCGGTATATAGTTGCTGGGAGGCTCAATGCCTGCTGGGAATATGGTGTTCTCTGGTATGGAGTAATCATCTAGTAGAGGGAGGTCTGTGGGGATGTCAGCATGCCGAGGAACCAGGACTGGAGGCAAAACTAAACACACACAGGAAAAAAATTAAATAAATTTATCCCAATTATAACTGCTTATGCCATTGAATGGCTTAAATTAAACACATTTGCTGGTTTACCTGGAGTTTCTACACGCTGGTAGTGGTAAGGGTTCACACACACCTCGTCCTTCTTCGTGTGGAAGGCAAACTCACACAATTCTACAGCACGTAGTTCGTGGTGGGACTGCAGGTCAGGCCAGCGCCAGAGACGGCAGTAGATCACATGAGGCAGGCCTTTTTTGTGAGATACCTGCAGACGGCCATCCAGAGACCTGCAATTAAACAGCAAACCAATGAAAGGTTAACTAATAATGCAAGAATAATTCCACATTTTTAACATTACAAGCATTCCAAAATTATATCGCTTTAAACAGAATATTATGTTTTGAGACACTGATTATGCTTTGTGTTTAATACAGTTCAGGATTTATATTGATTAATTTTATTCATAAATCTTTTTATTTGCACATATATTTGACAAAGACTACATTCAAATTACTGCCGTGTTATTACAAATTAAATACATTATATTTTAACCTTTTATATACTATAAATATACTGGAAACTCTGTCTTTATAGTCTCTATATCAATATCCTAACAAACATAATACCCTTAAATGTATAATTGCAGTACACAAAGATTTTACCATCTGTCATGTGCATGTATGTACTTTTCAAACACAAGAAGCATGTTTAGGGCCTCACAGTGGCGCAGTGGGTAGCACGTTCGCCTCACAGCAAGAAGGTCGCTGGTTCGAGCCTCGGCTGGGTCAGTTGGCGTTTCTGTGTGGAGTTTGCATGTTCTCCCTGTGTTGGCGTGGGTTTCCTCCGGGTGCTCCGGTTTCCCCCACAAGTCCAAAGACATGCGGTACAGGTGAATTGGGTAGGCTAAATTGTCCGTAGTGTATGAGTGTGAATGGGTGTGTATGGATGTTTCCCAGAGATGGGTTGCAGCTGGAAGGGCATCCGCTGCGTAAAACATATGCTGGATAAGTTGGCGGTTCATTCTGCTGTGGCGACCCCAGATTAATAAAGTGTCACGGATCACAGAAGGTAGAGACAAGGATATCTTTTCACACAGT
>CAIGQW010014484.1:5855332-5884295 GCA_903798125.1 Danio choprae | reverse complement strand
AGATAGATAGATAGATAGATAGATAGATAGATAGATAGATAGATAGATAGATAGATAGATAGATAGATAGATTGAATCACTTAAATTTAATTAACTTGTTTTCCATCCACAAAACACTTGTATTATAGAACATTAATTGAACGCTACAATAATAAACGGCAGAAAATAGTTCCGTTAAAATGTTATAACCACAGAGTTACTAAAACACAATGTGCCTCATTGCGCTAATGTGCAATGCAATTAAAGTGAAAGCCCAATAAATCTTTCCCTGTGAATCTTTAATAGGCTTCCATTGGGTCAATCGTTAATTTTTCAGCGAATTTTGGATATTCAAATGAAGCAAGAGCCTTGTTTAGTGGAAAGAAAGAATCAAGACTCCAGGGCAAGAGGTAACCAGCTGTGAGAAGAGAAAGCCAAAGAGAAAGCATGAATCATTCTCATGCTATTGTGGTGTACGCTCAATGGCAGCCATAGCTAATGAATTTCATTGCACTAATGCGTTTTTGCCCAACATCGGGATTATCCCAATTCTTCAAAAAGCTCAGACACTGAAGACTGACTGAGGTAATACAGAGAAATCTAGTGAGTGGATTACGAGGAAATATGTAGCAGAAGACGGAGACAAACGCCTGCACACTTTTCCAGTGTAATGTTTACCTATTCATTCAGCTATGCAGCAGCGGTATGAATGCCAACATTCTGCACTAGAAATATCCACTAGGAACAGATGACATCTGTATTTGCCAGACAGAATGAAAATTTCAATGCAGAAATTAATCTGCTGCCTACGATCCTTTGTTTAGCATGTTTATAAATTCAGCATGGTAATAGTGCTTTTGACTTTGGCCTAGTCAAAAATTTTGTTATAGTACTACTGCGGCCCACCAGTTTTATCTGTTCCACAAGTTAAACTTTGTTCATTATATATTATTGGCTCAGATAAATCTATAAATATAAACATATAGATAAATATTTCGAAAAATTGGTAGCTAATTATTTTGTAAGAATACACTGTTACCTGGGGCAAATCAATGAAAATAACAAATATTGTTATTACTAATTTTTTTTAATTCTTTGAATATTTTTTGTTATTATCAAATTGTTTGACATTGACATTACCACAACAAAAAGCGCACCAGACTAAATTATTGCTATCAAAAAAATATTTTTGGTATTATAAGTATAAAATATGGTATAAAATATAAATATTTTTTAAGGTATTATATTGAAGTCAGAAATGCCTGAGTCGTGGTAACACCATGGTTTACTATACAAATGTTATAATGGCGTGACATTAAAGGTTTGAAGAATTGCCTGAATAAATACATAATTTGCATAACATTTTAATAAAATTAATAAAACATAAAACTCAAAAATATTTGGACACATTTAATGACAGTTCCAAAAACTTGAAATATGTTCTCATAAATTGCTAAATATAATTCATTTATCTATCCTTAAAAATATTTTAAACTTTCTACAAGGAGGAATGTCATTTAAAAAAAATAGGCACACCAATCTTTTCAAAATGGAAAGCTTTTCTCATAGAATACAAAAGGAGAATTTGCTAAATCTTGACACTTTTCTTCATACAATACATTTAAAAAATAATAATAATAATAAAACTAAATAACATAGTAATCACATCTGCAAAGAATATGGATAAATTTGGATAAAACACTATAGTATATATAAAGTTCAAATGAATAAAATGTTAATTCTCAGTCATTATGAACTTTACTTGATGATTCTTTAAACACTATCTTTTTATTTGCCAAACAACAGCAGCAGAAAGAATTTCTTATAATCGTTTTTTCACCATCTACATTAAAAAATAAAAACAAAACTCAAAAAAACTAAGTTAGCAAAACGCACGTGCATTGAATGCACAATCAGACAGACACAAAAAAGCTGCTGACCAGAACCTCTGTGAGTTTACAACTTGACAAAGAGTAGACAGACTATACCATTGTCTGACTCGGAGACAAAGCAAAGTCCTGGAGTCTCTCACATTCACAGCCACAGCTCAGATGAAAATATTGAAATTCCTTCTGTTCAACTCAAACTGACCTCCAGACTGACCTAAAAGTCACACACAGCAGAACTCATTCAGTCTTCTGTCAAAGCCAAGAGCAGCAGTCTTTTTCTGTCCAACCCCCTCCTGAACACACACACAGCCTACTGGAGTCATTCACAATAACACTACCAAAAGCATAAATCAACACATTAAATGAAACCTGTGTATTAATATAAAAAAAGGGAACAGGAGAGAGTTGAGGATGGAGAACAGAGCGCATGTGGCTCACCAGTAACCTCAAAGTTTCCTCTTTGAGCAGCGCTGTTTGTTGTGTGCTCTCCCACATAGGCCCATCTCACACAATCCACATCTGTGGATCTGTGCTAAATCCATTAGTCATCATCACGGCCCCTAAAAAGGCTCCTGACCTCAATCCTTACCAGAGTTGCCTCTGAATTTTATGCTGTTGACTACTTCATTTAGGCTAAAGCCTCATGCACATTGGGTTCGTTTATCACGCATGTTTTCTTTTTAATTGACCAGCAGCATTTTTGAGACATTTTTCAACATTCATACGCAAGTGATTTTCACTGGTGATGAGCTGAGTGAATGTGCAAAAAAAGTTTGATGAGCCATTCCAGCTTTATGAATGTGACATTCGCAGTAAAACCTCAGAAACATAAATTCACATAGAGTGTATATGGTAACGTTATATTGAAACATCTGTCTATATTTTCCAAAACAACTAACCACAGCATTATGGGATCAGAAAAACATCAATCTGGAAACATTTTTATATTTTAAATGAGAAAAAATAAACATGCATTATGAATTTAAGCAAAAAAGTCTGCAAGTTTACAGTATACAACATACTTTGTAGAAATTCTGTGAATTAAACTGCACAACCCAAAAGAAACAATGCTAACAACAATGCTCTATAGAACAAAAAAATTATTGATTTTATTTTACTTTGCATTTGTGAGGAAAAAGTTTCGTTATGGATGTGACACCACTTCATTATGGATGTGACATATGTGAAATTGCCACCTGGTAAATCAAATATAATATTTCAAAAACATTGACAGAGACGTTTTTGAGTATTTTTACAGTACTGTAAAATACAAGCCTACACAAAAACACTTAGAAAGGGTTTTGCTATTTTGGTAAAAACTTAATTTTTTTCATGGCAAGGTTGACATTTACATAAAATTGCTCAGATGGCACTTATTAAAAAACAGAAATAACTTTGGTTGGCCACTGGCCAGATTTTAACATAGCGCATCAAATTTAAAAAAGAAAACAAAAACAAGCCAGAGGCATTTTTTAAAATGATGATTTTTATGCTGCTCAATATCATTATGCACAATCATTTTAACTCACTAGCATTTACACCTAGTGTACAAAAAATGTCCCATTTTGGTGTTTGTAACAAATTTACAAAATAAATTTTATACATGCGCACAAATGTATATTATGAAAACAAAATGTCAAAAAACACTTTTGACCTGTTTGATTATAAACTTCTTGCTAGTACATAGTTAAACCTAGTGGTTTGAAGAATAGATGCAAAGTTTACATTTTTAAATGACAACATAATTCTTTTTTTTTTTTTTTAAAGATTTTATTTTTGCCATTTTTGCCTTTATTTGACAGGACAGTATGTTGACAGGAAGTGAAGTGGGAGAGAGAGGGGAGTAGGATCGGGAAAGGTCCACGAGTTGTGTTTTGAACTCAGGATGCCCGGATCGCTTCCGCACTATATGTTGGTGGGCTGGGCTATTGCGCCAACCACTAATTAGTATATTTATTGGATTTTTTAAAATGCCGTAGTGGTTAGTGCGTTGACACATGGCACTCCAGTGTTCACGGTGACCCGAGTTCGATTCCCGCCTCGAGGTCCTATGCCGATCCTTCCCCTCTCTCTGCTCCCCATGCTGTCCTGTCTATAATCTCTACTGTCCTGTCAATTAAAGGTGAAAACCCAGAAAAAAAGAATTATACAAAAAAAAAGAAAATCATCATACCCCTTTAAAATAATTAATTTCGATTGTCATACAGCCTGAAATCAAATCACATTCCAAATAACCTTTCCAGCCTTTGAAATGTTTTTGCAGCCTTCTCCTAACTTGTGCCTTTCTACAACTTTATCCTGAAAGTCTTTTGAACGCAGGGTGTCATGTAAGTAAAGGTATAGATTTTCACAAGTTATGATGATATATATCCTAATAATTTGAAAAAGTTTAAAAAGTAAAACATTTTTTTGAAAGTACATTTTCATTATGAATAATAACAGCCCCTACATTAAAATATATTTTCAGCAGTTAGCAAATCTCACTTTGGTTACAGACTCTTAAAATATCTGTGCTATGTTTGACTAAGCGAGAGGAGCAGGAAATAATGCAACCACCGAATCTCAGAGCAGCTTGTGAGCAGGTGATGATTTCCTGCTCCTGTTCTGTTGCACACATGTGAGGCCTTCCCTTTGCCACCCAGGTGGCTAGTAATGCAGAGAAGATTTTAACCAGTAGAACAGAGAACAAATCAGCATAGGGAGAATCAGGACCTCACAGGCTGTATGGAACATTTCACTATATTCAAACCAACAGAACGCCAAACCTTCTATGCTCAACCACAATCCAGAGAACAGCCCACACCCTCTTCAGAGCCTACATAGCATTCTTGTTCTCTGAATAACTGAATAAACACACCCTCATCTGTGTTTAAAGTGCACAGAAAGTCTGTCTGTGTGTGTGGACATTGCATTGTGTGGGTATTTGCTTACTATATGCAGGAAAAGTGGATAAAAATAAATACCAGAGTAGATGAGGCAGTGGTTTGGAGGTTTGCTTGACAGAGCACCGAAGACAAGAAGATGCAGCAGAGAAGCAAACACCATTCATTTCCTGTGTAAAAGCTCCTTGAAAAGGGACAGGATGTAAGCGGTCAAACTGTAGAATGCCAAAATTAAAAAAACAAAAAAACAAAAATAGGTACTCGTGTAGTGTAGGGTTGTTGACAACCTTTTTATTCAAGTAGCTCAAGACACCTGAGTAGATAGCAAAGAAAACAAGCCGAGTTCTAAGTTTTAAGAGAAAAAGAATACATGATACTATCACAGTGCCTGAACTGATTTAGCCTAAAGCAGGTAATTTTTTTCACAGGTGACTTTTCAATGTTTAAGGTTAAAATCTAAAACAACAGGGTGAATAGAAACTTAAAACATCCCAAAATGTATTCAATTCCTTTTAATCCCAGAGGTAATAGATATCCATCCAAATATTTTATCATGTTGCATTACAAAATGGATGGTAACGCTCATTAAAAAAACATATTGTGCTCAATCAGAGCTCCAGCTCTCCAGCAAGTTGGACTTAGATCCAAATATCGCAGATTCGAGTCCCGACACCATCAGCGACTTTAGGTAGGGGCTTGTAAACACCTAGCACTCTCACCACAATAAAATGGCTGAGGTGAGTCTCTTGAGCAAAGTGTCTGCTAAATAAATTGTAAAAATTTAAAAAAATAACTAAATGGTCACATTTTATTAGTCAGTGTGACTAAAGATTGCAACAGGCTTCACTGGTGTGACTACCAATTATCAAACTGTTAGTGTTACCCTATTTTTCTAAATAAGAAATATAACATGACAAACAGGCCAAAAGCTAAATGAAATAGCGCTATTGTTCTGAACCCTGCACTGCATGGTTTGTGGTTGATTGAACAATGTTTCCTTCATTGACCAGTTGTAAGTGTATAAAGTTCATAAGACTACAGTATTTTCTTTCCCTTTTGGAGCATTTCCCATTCCCATTTCCCAAGTCTCATACAAGGCACTAGACAGAACTGTGAGATCAGGTGAAGAGGTTATTCTTTTAGAAAACCCCCCACAAATTTCATGATGATTAAACTAGTTTAAAAATAAAGAAATCAGAGATGTTTTAGCAGCAGTGATCTGGAAAACAGCGGAAATGTTATGCAAAAATGATCCAGAAGTTTGTGCAATGCAAACACACCAAAAGATGTGTACTTCAGCCAATAGAACTACGAAAATGTTTCTCTAGTGCAAAATACCCCATAAATGACATAAAACAAAATGTATATGACATTAAAGCCTCAAAATCTAAAAAAAAAAAAAAAAAAAAAAAATTCCGGTGGACATTGCTTAAGTAATTCATGAACTTTGCCTAGACAGAATGGAAGGAGTTGTGATAAAACCAGAAGCCAAATGGGAACAGAACAAGGATGAAAAAAAGAACAGATCACAGTGGGGTCCCAGTTGTGAGCAAGCACAGTGAACAATTGAGCAATTCCTGTTCACCTGCCATAATTTGTAATCACAAAATATGGGAAACAGTTGGAACATGAGATAAAACACAAATCCATTGATTTTTCACTGACTAAACTCTCCACTCACAGATGGTAAGGTATGCACTGACGTGCTGAAGTATGTAACCCCAGGCTCAAATACCGCTTGCTGATATCACTGCTATTTATTAACACTGTGTTTGTCACCAGGGGAATCCCACTGAGATTTCTTGACCTGACTTTCACCCGTTTATTTAAACAGACCTGTATGGAATGCAAGCTTTGTTAAAGTTAATTTGTTACATTAGTTTGGTTGAACAAATACTTACAATTATTTTAAATTATGAATTTATTTTAAACTATGAGATAAACACACTAAAACAAGTATTGTGCTGCAAATCATTTCACAATGAATCAATGATTTCACTAAATGTTTATCTTCCAGTTGTTCGTTGTTTCTTGGACTGAAATGATATTTTTTATGAGCATCGAGCAATGGTAAATAACTTAATTATAGTATAATAACTATATTATAGACCAAAATAATTGTGATTATTATATTTTGCCTAACTCAAGAAGCCATAATTGTAATAAAAGTGAGATTAAGGATGCATACTGTAAGCCTTGTTTAAGTTTGATAGCTAGTCAAAAATAATATTTTTATGTAATAATCTCCTATTTCAACTTAACGAAGAGAAAACTATTAGATGCAAATTAATATTCCTAAAACATACACCTACTAAAAAATGGTGCTGTGAACTACGCTATGTTTATCTGCATATTACAGTATTTTACAGTATATTACAGTATTTTAGAGTATTTAGGGAAACATGTTTGAAAGCAATAATGTGTGCCTTTAAATCCACTTAGACTACATGAAGCATAATTTTCAGTAAGCAAAATTAATGATCCTTCGACTTTTTCCTGCCATTAATGGATCTAAATAGCATGGAAATACATGTAGTTTCCAAGTAATACTTTCAAGTAAAAATATGCATATTACTGTACTCAACAGCTACAAAGGCTTTGCGTTTTCATCTGTAGGGCTATTAATTCTCCAAATCCTTTTACCCATGACAAAATGTCCTGAGTACAATTGGATATATCTACCACAGTGGTTATGATATAACAAGCTTTACTTTACTCTCCTCTCCTCTACCACCACCACCACCACCACCATCTGGGGCACAGGGCACTGTACACTGAGTATCGTAGAATGAACATTAAAATACACAAAACAACTGATTTATAGTTATAGCAATGTATCCAGTATGATTAACTACATTATAACAATCACATTCACTAGTTGAAGTGAGTTGTTTTGACAGTGTTAACCTCAGCGCCGAATAACTATTCACTGAACTGTTACTTCAACATTATCACTAATTTATTACATACTAATAACGTTTAATCTCTAAACTGTAAAAATAATGTCCAATCCAGCTCTCAGAATGGAAATTTGACAAAACAGCCCGTCTGCCCCAGATATCAGACTGTTATATAACAGCTTAGCTAGGCATTCAGTGGCGTTTGGCATTTTATTCACTTGTAGGAGCCTGAAGGTTAACTTTATCGCAGCCTTTTAAACTGTCTGTCTGTTATGAAAATAAACGGGTGAAGTTTATGATCAACGATATAAGCTTTCAAAACCAACTCAACAGTTAAAAGTAATGAATGTTTTTCAGCAAAGTCAGCATGTCAGGCTAGCTGACAGGGGCTTGTATAACTGCAAATATGATAACTTGATATTAGGATATCACACAAAAAAAAAAAAATCTGTAGGTAGTGTGAAATGAGACACGACAATGAACAGCAACCATGCAAAGCAATACCGGTTTTAGCAAGCTAACGTTGTCAAACAACGATGCGCGCATTTTAGTGGTAACTTAACTGTCAAGGAAATGAATTGCTTTAGTGACGAATGAAACATCTATTAATGTCTGTCCGAAAACTAAATATCATATTTTAACCAGTATTAGAAAAGCCAGGTAACGTTAAAGAGAGAACAACATTCGCTGGCTGTTCTTTTCAGTTAGCAACGTTAGCCGCAGAGTTAGTTCTTGGTTGTAACGTTTATGTGGATGTGTCTTAAAAACAACTTAGCTTTCTACCTAGACACTCTGCTTTTAAACAGGGTTTGTTTACCGAATGAGCGAAATGCCATCTCGGTGGGCGGTTCACTATGTTTTAAACGCAGACTTGATTATATACCTTGGTATAGTGATGCATTTGGTGTTGATATTCTGGGTGGTGATGGCCTTCTCCAACTCCTCCAGCTGTCCGGTCTTCTTTAACTTCTTCACCAGACTCTTCACCGCCTTCTCGCACCATTTCTCCTCCTGTCCGTTCTGCTCGCCCTTCTTCCAGCCCAACAGCCTCTTCACGATCGGGGGCGTGAAAGGCAATATAGACATCTTTAGTTGATCAGAAACAGCTCTCAATATATTCCTTATCAGGGGGTTGGAGGCGCTACGATTTTGAAGAGGCTGCGTCGGTAGAGCTGTTAATTTTTTTAGATAAAAATAAAAAAGAAAGTTTCTTTATGTCCACGAGAGTCACATCACCGCATGTAGTAAGAGATGTACAGGGGCTCAGGGCTGTGGAGAGTGAGCGGTACTCGGATGCTATTCGGCGAGACGCAGCACTATCTGGACCCGCCCCTCCTTCTCCCCCTCCTCATCTGCTTTCTCTTTAGTTCCGACTTTTATTAGATGTAATAAAAATAACATTTCAAAAATAAAAAGAAATAGATATATTCAAATCCTATATTGTGTCTAACAAACATTATTTGTTTCATTTAGTCAATTTGGGAAGAAAAAGTGACACAGAATGACCTAAATGTAGTCTACTTCTTTTTTTGTACACTTCATCATATATTATATTATATTATATTTTAATATAATAATAAGCAAAATATATGCAGTTAACTTATTTACATATTTATCACTTTATATTATATTAAAAGTGCTAATACTAAACATTTTATCATTGTCTTCTAACAATTTAAGTCATACTAAAATAGTCACAATAAAAGCCATATCCCTTATTCACATTTTTTGTTATGTTATGTTATGTTAGCGCTGTCATTTTTAACATACAGCATCTTGTAATTCAGGCATAAAAAAATTATATGAAAAAACTTTATATCTTTGTATATATATTTATTTATTTATTTATGTTATGTTATTTTAAGTCAAAATCAAACTTCACTACTGAAAACATTGCTAAAATTATTACATTGCTGAAAATCTAGTCTTCTGAGGGACAAGTCATAATTTGGATGTCTGAAGTTTTTGTACAATGGCCCTAGATTGCAGACGGGAGGAAGGGGATGGGGCTCAGACTCCTCTGTGTACTTGCATTCAGGCCTGTTGCAGCTTGCCCTCTGCAAGCACATACTGGGAATCTCCCGAATCAGTTCATGTTCATTCAGGAGCAGGACATCAATTCAGGCCAGCTGGAGCGAGTACAAGGGCTCTGGGTCCAGAAAAATCCATCTTTGTCAGACTCTCTCCTCTGTCATGCATTAATCCAGACATTAACATTTTGTTACCCAATTTTTAAAAATAAAAAAGACACATTTTATCACAATCACTGAGGAGGCAAGTATAGGGTGAATAGGGTTAAAAAACTAATATGGTTTTCTAAAATATTATGTTTAAATATGCAAATGATGTATTATGCCAATAAGACATATATTACAGTCACATAAATCTGTACATTTGAGGAATCAGGTTCAAAGTCCCAAACTACACTGTTAGACATTTTATTGTATTTTTCAGTAACTTACTGGCAGCAATTTGCCAGAAATTTACCACAACTGCCCCTTTACAGTAACTTAAATGTGTTTTACAGCAACAGGGCCCTATACCGCAATTGAATTTTACAGTAAAATAGCCTTACCACAAAGTCTTTTTATGGTAAAATGCCTTTTACCACAATTTTATTTTACAGTATAAACTTTTTATAGTACTTTTACTGTACTTTACTTAGATTTTACACTAGCAGTACACAACCTCTATTTTTTGTATTTACTATTGAATTGAATAAATTCCATACGTCCTTCCATTCCTCTCCAAGTGACGAGATCATGTACAACAGTATTTCTATTCTTTATTGTTATTATATCCATTTTTAATTGTTTACAAAAGTAGATTTCATTCGTCAAACTATTTTAAATACATTTTGCATCTATTTTAGGATTTTAAAGAGAGGGTTTGGAGAATGTCTTTATATCCGTCCTTTATTCAGAAACAGGAAAAAAGGTCAGATTTTTGTAGAATAAAATGTTGTAATGATCACCCTGTAAAAACCTTCAGAATACAGAAATGAACAAAACTGTGCAGTTTGGTGCTGCTAAAGTGGAAATGTATGGCTCAGTGCAGGAAAAAAACTCATTCTAAGAATTGAAATGGTTTTAAAACACTAATACAGTTTTAAGTACAGTAATTAAAATCTGCAAACACTAACTGAAACATATAACAAAAGAAACACTTAAAGGTGTATTTAAGATGTTTTCTTTACATTAGGCAAAATTTTAGAAACTCAAAATATCAAAATTGTAATTTGAATGCAATATCTTGTCTTAAATAACACATGCTCCAATAAATCAAAAACCTGAGACTAGAATCACATAATTCTTTCAACATTTATTCAGTAAAATCAAATATTAAGCAATTTTAAGCAAATATCAAGCAATTCCCTGAGAATGTTGCCTTATCACCCACCTAGGGAAATGTAAATCTGTCCCGTCCTATGAGATAAACGTGCAGCAGACTGCCATAGTAAAGAGAAAAGGCATCTGAAGTGTCAACACATTCCCTTTTTTTACAACCCGCAATGTAAAGTCCTAAAATAGAGTCCTGCCAGGCTCAGTCTTTGATCTCCCCAATAAAAGTGCTTTAATTTCACCTTGAATGCATGCTGGGGAAACGGTTAAGGTGACTGGGCTGTGGGTATTTTGATCTGTTTGTGGGTTGTTACCCATATGTACTGAACATGGCCCCCCCCTCCCTCTGGACACATTTGTGCTTATGATATAAATAACTCTACCCAGAGGCCCACGCTGATAGTCCCCTTTTCCTTTTATCTATTTTTATCTGACCATCAATGGACAGCATGTAATAATTTCACGTTGGACTCTGGCATGGTTTCAGACCTCTTCAGACAGTCAGGTCTAAACTGAAACTCTCACTGTAGTCACAAGATTTTGAATATACATTTTTACAACTTCATTGTCATGCCTAAAACCCTAAAATGAGAAAAGCTCTGAAAATTCATTCATTCATTCATTTTCATTTCGGCTTAGTCCCTTTATTAATCTGGGGTTGCCACAGTGGAATGAACCGCCAACTTATCCAGCATATGTTTTACGCACCGGATGCCCTTCCAGCTGCAACCCATCTCTGGGAAACATCCATACACACCCATACACTACAGACAATTTAGTCTACCCAATTCACCTGTACCGCATGTCTTTGGACTTGTGGGGGAAACCGGAGCACCCGGAGGAAACCCACGCCAACACAGGGAGAACATGCAAACTCCACACAGAAACGCCAACTGACCCAGCCGAGGCTCGAACCAGCGACCTTCTTGCTGTGAGGCGAACGTGCTACCCACTGCGCCACTGTGAGGCCAGCTCTGAAAATACACTATTATGTTATATTATATTATATATTGTTTAGCAATTTAAGCAACAAAAATATTAATATTAAAAACCCATATATTCATAACACTATTTATTTAGCAAGCAAACTTAATATATATATATATATATATATATATATATATTATATTAACAGTATACTTTTATTGTACATTTTAATAAAAAATACACAATCCTCAAATTGTTTACATTTAGTTCCATAATCTAAATTTTTGTGTTTTTTTTTTTAACCTATAAAATATTATTTGTTGTTATCAGCCTTAAAACATAAATTCTGCTAAACAAGTAGCCAATAACATTTAATGAATTAGTTATTAAAAAATGTTTAAGGTCAGTAAGTTTTTTGGACTCCACAATATTTTATATTTTTGTTTTTAAAAATTTTGTTTTTTAATTATTTAAAAATATATATATTTATTTGCTAAAAATAAATAGTACAAACAACAATACTGTGAAATATTATACTATTATGTTAAATATACTGTAATATATCATGAAAAATTACAATTCTCTCATGCAATCAGAAAACATACTAACCTTGACCTGACTTATTGCTGAAGAAACATCTATTATCAATGTTGAAAAAAAGTTAAGCTGCTTAATATTTTGTGGAAACAGTCAACTTTGATACACTAGTTAATCAATAAAAATCTCTTAACCCTCCTCAGTGTCATGCTTCATCAATTTAATGTGTCAAAAAAAAAAAAATTCTTTAAAATAATACTATTGTTGAAATCAGCAGAGACACTTTTCTCTTTCACAATTTAAAAACAGAAATCTTATTGATTTTTTAAACACTTTATTAATTAAATTTCGTGATCAGCATAAAGCATTCTTGCTAAATAAAAGCATTAATTTATATCAAACTTTCCGGACCCCAAAGCTTTGAACAGAACTGTTCTTCCATTGCATTTGAATCAGACAATTTGCACCATCAAGTTCAAGTGTTTTTTGTTGAGGAATCGGCGTGTGCTGTCGTGCACCGTCAGCCTCGACCCCGCACAAACCCAGCACCTGTTTCTACCCCGGGGACTTCACCAGGACAGCTGGTACAGAGCTGCGTGTGTGTGTGTGCGTGTGTGTGCGGCAGATGGGCCTAGACTGAGTCTCAGGTCCATGTCCAGAGTGAAAGATAGCTGAGCACAAAAGGCAAAGTGGACGGCCGAGTGAGTAATGACTGCAGACAATCCGATGGATAACAATGGCATTGTGCGGGACTCCACACCGAGAACATGGGAAGCAGTCCGGATTTGAGGGGGGAGAAGGAGGATCAGCTGGACTTTACACAATGGTGTGAATAGGAGGGGGCCAAGGATTATGAGGCTATTGTGTAACCACAATAAAACTTAATAACACTGATGGAAACCTAAAAGTGATTGTGTGCTTTACTCCGAATTATTAGATCAGAGGTTTTCTTGTGATTGCCATCTATCATCGGTATAAAATAATCTCACAAACAATTAATATCTTGGATTGGATGCACAGGTTTGGTTGGATGTACAGGTTTGAAAGGCATAGTTCACCTAAAAGATTCAAATGTAATTATTTACTCACCTGTTGAACACAAAAGAAGATATTTTGAAGAATGCTAAAGATATTGACTTACATAAAAATGCTTTAAAAGTCGATGGCTTTTTCAAAATATCTTCTTTCGTGCTCGTCTGGTGAAAAAACATAAACTCCAAGTAGTGAGGAAATAATGTAAATAATGTAAAAAAAAAAATTTTGGGGGGTGAACTGCCCCTTTAATTAATAAATACACCTATCTTAGAACAGTAAGCAAGCAGGGTATCATCTTAAACTTCTAACTGTTGCCCATATGAATTAAGACCAAAAAAAAAAATAATCTGGGGCAGCTTCAGTTCTGTCTGAGCTTTTCCCCACAAGCCCCCATCCCATATCATTCTCCCCTGACCCCATAATAAACCCCTCAGACACTCTCCTCCATTAAACACACTCCCTCCCCACAGTCTGTTCAAAAACAAATTAGATCTCTTCTTCTTTACTCAACGATAAGGAGCTTTTTGTTAAGCTTTCTGCTGTCTGAGTTTCCATCGACTATAGCAATGTCTCAATAATAACTTGCTTTTATTCAGTTTACTCATTGTATATTTTGCTAATGATTTGTTTAACACTGCAAAAACATTGAATTGGTAGGCATAGTAGAAAAGACATGAATATGTTACCTCTTTTGTAATCCTATGCAAATGTATTACACAAAGATAGTAAAAGCTGGACTAAGAACTATATCTTCATTTTTGTAAAGCATTTGCAGCTTGAGGAACAAGTCATCCTGTAGCAAAGCACTGCTTGAAAAAGAGTTATCCTGTTAAAAATAGAAATATATCTCCACCTAGTGTTCAATTACAATATTGCAATATTTTGCACAATTATTATTTTTTCAATGAGCATCATAATTTAATGTCCTATATACTGTAAGGCTGTAAAATGCAATATTTTGTTGGCTTTTCTTTAATGTAATTAATTATTTACATACACTAAACTTCAAAAGTGTGGGGCCAGTAAGATCATTTTAAAGATTTGTATGTACTTTTACAATATTCAGCTAAGATGCATTGAAAAATATGATAAATAAACAGTATGAAATGCTTATAATTTTGAGCAATTACTCATAACCATAGGCAAAACCATTTAAAAAGACGTTAACCTACTTTAACGAGTCTTCATAAGAAACCAATCAATACGCTCCCCATCAGAGCTTTTAACTCTGGAATGATTTTTCTTTCAGTCATTATCCGAATTTAATCATTAAGTGAAGCCCTTCTGACAGCTTATCCTTCCACTTCCTTTGATTACGTGCCGAATGCTACTTTGAATTACTCCAGTAGGAGGAAAATACACCCTGTAGCGAAACTACCCATGATCTACTTTCACACAGTGTCTCTGAAAGCTGGAGCGCTGAACCTCATTTAATTCAAGAGCCACTGTGATTCTCTCTAGGGACAGTTTAAACCTAACACCACTATTCAGATGTTAATTGTCAATGATCATGCCTATCCATCTGCAAAACAGGCCCCTTTCTCACTGTAATATCCCAAGAGATGGCTGGAAATCGTGTAAATGCGTGCATCAGCTTAAGCTCGACAGTACATTTACCTTCAGGCAAGACTAGAGACTCATAGGCGTCAGTGACATTTACCATTCAAATAAAACACTGAGCACCATGATGCAATGAGACACGTTAACACACAAAGCTCAACACAAACACAAACTTACCCAAACTAACCTAATCATTGTGAAATTACTTTCAGTGCAATCAACCCCACTTCTCCCCCTAATCACCCCATGCTAGGAGCCGCTGTTTCCATATGCATGAAATTGCCAACGTTAAAGTGGGTTATGAAATGGGGGTAATGCTGTGGATAATTCCACTGCACACCCAGTAATGCTTTTTTCCATTAAATTAGGGCCTGTCTCCTTACTGAAGTGGCTGTGCCTTACAGCAAGACGCTTGTAAATTGCCATTTACGGATAATTAAGCATTCCTCATGAACATTAAAACATGCTTATTTTGGAGGGCCAGTGGTTGGGGATGTCTCCTCGTGCAGTGACTAATGTCTCTGGGGTTTGTACCAGAGCTTCTTCATTGCTTATAGTCACCCGAGGGCTGTAATAACCATCCAAAAAAACAACACGGATTGTGTAATTATGTTGTGGCCTAACTGTTCAATTATTAGCAAATAGCCTGTCAGCGCAGGTTTAGATGCGACTCTGAATGACAACGTAGTGATGAACTGTTATTTTGCTTGAAGATAGATTTTGTTTTATGTCATAGAGACTTCTAAATGGTAATGTTGGTGGAAATTAAAGAACATTACAGAAGATTCAACAATCGCTAAGCAATCCCTTAAGCTATAACTACACTTTTACCCTTTCGTTTATTGTCTTGCATTGGCTTTTCTTCTGCGTCTCTGGATTGGAGAGATATCGTGATGCAGCAGTATCTCAATAATCCTTATCATCAAAGCGAATAATTGGTTTACAAAATAATCTTGCATCATTGTTTTCCAGAACTATAAAAATTGCATGTTTTTTCTTTATGTAATTATTTTATGCAGATAAACTACTGTTCAAGTGGTTTTGAAAAAATATATATACTCTTATTAAGTAAAGATGCGTTAAATTGATCAAAAGTGACAATAACATTTGACATTTTTAGTCATTTAGCAGACGCGTTTGTCCAAAGTGACTTACAATTGACGAGGCCTTCAGAGATTCAATAAGAATACACACAAAAAGTGCTAATTATTCAAAGAAACGGTTAGTGCTTAGAGAATTGAGTGCTAGAGTAAGTGGAGTGTTTTTGTTTAGAGATATGAAGTGATTGTGAGAAAATGTCTGGTGCAAATGTGCAAAACTGGTACAAGTGACGGTTAGAGATGAAAGAGGTGGTTTCTACAGGTGGTTTGTCAAGTTCACTCACCTGTGTTCATTATTCGTTAAAGATGTATAATCTTGGTCTATAGCCCTGTCATTTTATGTCTTTTATATGACTTTCTTCTACATCTCTGGACTGGAGAGATAATCTAAATCAGCAGTGCATCAGTAAACATTGTTTAATAAATTTAATTGATATGAAAATAGTTTTCACAGCTGCAACCCTATACTAGGAAACATCCATACACACACAAACACTGTGGCCAATTTAGTTTATTCAATTCACCTATATCTTTGGACTGTGGGGGAAACCGGAGCACCCGAAGGAAATCCACACAAACACGGGGAGAACATGCAAACTCCACACTGACCCAGCCGGGACTCAATCCAGCGACCTTCTTGCTGTGAGGCGACAGTGCTAACCACTAAGTTTAATTTTTTTGGGGGGTGAACTATCCCTTTAAGCACATTTACCCTCTTATTTAATATATATTTCATAAGACTTTCTTCCACATCACTGGACTGGAGAGATAATCTGAATCAGCAGTGCATCAGTAAACATTATTTCATAAATATAATAAACATAAAATTAGTTCAGACAAATTATTGCAGATTAAACATCATTTCCTTAATCTACAAAAGAATGCATTAAATGTAGAAGAAACAACAACTATTAAGCAATCCCTCATTTACTATTTATTATCTTTCATATGACTTTCATCTTCATCACTGGACCGGAGAGACATTCTAAAGCAGCAGTGCATCAATAATCATAATTTTCTTAAAAAATAAACAAAACAAAACACAAAAATCAAATCAGCAAGACCCATTACAGCCGTTGATTACTTTGCAAAAGAGCCACAAAAACATTTCTCCCTGAATCTGATTGATTTCCAAACCTTCAGGCAATGAAAAAAAAACACAACAGCAATAAAAAAAGTCCAATGCCATTTTACGTTTAATAAACCCGACAGATCTACACTGCTTTGCATCCTATCACAATGATTTTGGTGTCCATAAAGCATGCCAGACTAATTACATCCTTCTCCGCTGATCCTACCGACTTCTTTTATCCAACAAAATCAATATTATCTCTTCTTCGCTTAACTGATAAGTTATTTACAAAGTGAGCAGCTCTGAAAATATAGATTTTTTTTCTCTCCAAGCGTATTTAAACTTCTTTTAATGCAGCTGGAGAGAAGGCGCTCGTGCAGAGCATTAATTGACTTTTTATGAGCGCATTTGTTCCTCTTCCCTGCTGAAAAGGAGGGCGATGACCTTTTGATGCTCAGCCCACCGCCGCTCTTCTCTTTATGGGCGGTTTGCTCTTGCCTTCATCTCACTCCTCCAGCAGAGCAATGAGCAGTCAGTGGTATTTCCTGACATGATATGTGCCTGCGAGCGTGTAGTTACATGTGTGTGAGAGCATGTGTGTTTGCATGTCGGGGTCAGAGGTTGAACGTCGGTGCCTGGAGGAAAAGTAGCTCGAGGTGGAGAGAACTTTAACTGGTTATTGCAACTCTACTGTTTATTTTAGCAAGAGGCCTGTAAAACCCGGCTGGTTTGGACTGTGATGTATGTGGATATAGCGAAGCGGCGTGAGATCTCACAACAGGGGGAGAAGCCGAGAAAAAAAGGAAAAGTGGCTTCATTTTTCCATTTTCGAACTCTTTCCTGTTTGTTAGGTTTTTTACAAAAAGGTTTGTGTGTGTGTGTGCTTGTTCTGTCTCATTACACGCAGACAGCATAGCTGCAATGGCTGCATGCTCTCGCTTCCATATGTAAACCATTTCCACCCTCCTTTCCCCAAAAGCCTGGCCTCATTAGCGCAGGCTTTATGACATGGCTTTACCTAAATGCCACAGATTTTTCCATTCCTGTCCTCAGCCCCCAAAATGCACACGGGCAAGGCTAAAACTCGCAGGGCTTTACAGGACAGAAAGCTGGAAAAGTTGTACATGTTTTAATACATATTGTACATGTGCATGAAATATTATATTATTAGCCACCTTAACAAATTCTAGTTGTTTTGATTGGCTACAGAACAAACAAATTAATTTAAATTGCACTTTAAGCTGAATACTAGTATCTTGCAAAATAACTAGTAAAATATTATGTACTGTCATCATGGCAAATACAAAATAAATTTGTTATTAGATATAAATTATTAAAACTATTATGCTTAACAATGTGTTGAAAAAAACTTATATGGACACTTTTATCTCTTTTATGGCCACAACCATATCACTCAGCAGGGCTGAGCCTTGTCAGTACCTGGATGGGAGACCACAAGGGAAAACTAGGTTGCTGTTGGAAGTGGTGTTAGTGAGGCAAGCATGGGGCACTCAACCTGTGGTCTATGTGAGTCCTAATGCCCCAGTATAATGAAGGGGAATATATTTGGGATGAGACGTTAAATTGAGGTCCTGGTCAAAAACCCTCCATCGGCCCTTACCCATCAAGGCCTCCCAATCATCCCCATCCACTGAATTGGTTCTATCACTGTCTCTCCACTCCACCTGTAGTTGGTGTGTGGTGAGTGCACTGGCACCATTGTCCTGTGGCTGCTGTTGCATCATCTAAGTGGATGCTACACACTGGTCGTGGTGTGGAGAGACCCCCCTATATAATAAATGTGTCCATATAAGTTTTTATATAAATACACATTACATCACTTGGGAAATATTTGACAAAGAATTAATATTTGACAGAAATAATAATTCACAGGCTAATAATTTTGTCCTCAATTGTATGTATGCCATATGAAACCACATGCTTATTCTTATGATTCTTGGAGTAAACATACTTTACAAGATTGATTGGTACATACACTATTATGACACTTAATGAAGTCATTATTATTTCTTGCTCATGTAAATGAATTTGCAGCATTTACACACTTTAGTGTCAAATGGGCTTTCAGAAATTCTTTTGCTATGCTCAATGAAACGTCATCAGTTCAGAAAACAGTTGCTTAGTTTGTGTGTATCTTTATGTTTTTCTTCTGGATTCTTTAGTGTCTTAACCCAGCTGGCACCTTGATGTCAAAATGACATCAATTGGACATTGGCATTAAAAAAAAAAACATGTAAAAAATGCAAATCGATTTGATGTCAAAACCTTGAAGTCCATTTGACATCCACACATTGATGCTATTTTGACCATCAAAATAGTAACACAAAAGTATCATAATATTTAAAAAAGGCATTATTCATCTAAATGCATCAATTTTAAAATGACAAATGTAAGCCTACAAAGCATATAAACTACCTTGATGTCAAAACAACATCAAATTGACATCTAACATTGGCATCAAAATCGATTTTTGATGGTGTTTTTTGACACCAACGTTAGATGTCAATTTGATGTAGTTTTTATATTAACGTAGTCAATTGACATTAAATCAATGTGCATTTTTTATATGTTTTTGAGGCACTTTAATGGCACATATGATTAATATAATGCATCTCTGCTAAACAAAGGCATAAATTATTTCCTAAAACCAAACCTAACTAAAAATGAATACATAAAAAGGATTCATAGAAATTACGTTCAATGAAAGCTCTACGTGATATGGGAAAAAAAGAAGATTTAATTTCATATGCTGACTGCATAAACAGTGCAAATCCACCAGAAGGTGAGGATAAAATCTCCGAGCAGTATCCTTGAGCTCAAGTTCTACAAGTGTGCCTTCAAAAGAGGGAGCTGTGGTTCTCTTCTAATGTGTGTCAGCAACGAAACCTCTCTGATGTGATGTTATGTGTGTGTTAGACTACAAACTCACAATAAACACACAAGACGTTCAGAATGCCACCTCAGCACTCTTCTGCATGCTTTAAATCTCCATATGCATAACAAAAAAAAAACCACTGCTGTCCTACATAAATACATACTTGCAGAGCCTTTGCCAAATCTGCATGACGGCTCAATCTTTCAAAAAGCCACAAATGAGCAATTGAAACACACGAGACTCATAAGAGAACACAAGTGAAGAGAATACAGCACTCTTTGCAAACGACGCGAGGGCAAGGTTTGCTTTTTATGGTTTCAGCTGGTTTAAACATTCCATTAGTTTCTTTTGAGGAGATGGCATTTCAGCGCTTGTTTTTCCTCTCCGAGAGCGAGACTCGCGCTGAATGTAGACCATTTTAAGAGGCTTATCCGCTTTCTTCCTCCAACCGCCCTTGAACTCCACACATATGTTTCTGATAGACCTCAGCACTCCTACTCAGCCTCTCATTCAGAAAGAAATAGAGGGGTGGGGGGAGGGGGGGGGGGGGAGGAAAAAAAAGTTTTCCAGTGAAACACTAAACAGTTTATTTTCTCTGTGTCGCTCTCTGGGGCAGCTTTAAAGACTGCTCAATCACACGCTGATGTGCTCTCTCGGTCACACCGACAAACAAACCCATGATTTAACTCTCCTCAAGGTCTCTCCATTCACATTTTGTTGCTCTCCTCCACCTTATTTTTCCACTTTTGAAAAAGCGGAGCTCACGAACGGTCTGAATGTAGTATCTATTAATGCGGTGTGAGCTCAAAAATAAATCTTTTTATCAGCAGCACATTTCATACACGCATTTGTGCACAGTGCTACACAGAAATGTGAGAGGAGTCAAAAGTTTAGACACACTTGACTCAATTTATGTTTCACATGATATTAAAACCTTGAGATTTACGGTTAAAATGCTTGAAATTAATTTACTGCATATGCCCCGAGTGTATCGATATGCGAGTTTGCTATTTAAAATAGCAAAAAAGGTAGCTATTTTTTTATTGTCCTTTTTTTAATAATAATAATATTATAAGAATAATATTCTTGTAAAAAACTATATTTATTTATTTGTATTTATTTATTTATTTGAATAATGAGGAATAAGTACAGTAGTTTTGCCTAAATGTTTTTAAATAAAGTCTGTAATGCTTCCTATGTTTTCAATATTACTGTTTTACTATGTTACTATGCTTTATAATGTTGATAATGTCATTTTCATTGTCCAATTTATTATATTTAGTACATACATTACATACAGAGTGAAAAGTCTTGACACACTTGACTCTTTATGAGACTGTCCTTACTGATTATGGTAAATTATGAAACTATCATAACATTAATAATGTAAAAACAACAAATGAATTGTTTCACTGTTCTAAATGTATTATGTTACTACCTAAGACAGATACAAAATATTAAATTAAGTTTTTGTTTTGTTTAAATTCATTCTGCTTTTTTTGTATTTGAAAATAACCATATTTATTTACATTTATTGGAATAAAGTAAAAGTATGTGTCCATTTGTCCCAAATTTATTCTAATATTTATGTAATACTACAGTTTTTTTGGAAATGTGTGCCTTGTTCAAAATGCTGATATGTATATTTACATTGTCCTGAATTTATTACATATAAGCATTATCCAGACAGACAGACAAATAATGAATTATTATATATATTTTGCCAATGTTTTATGAACATATGACACCTGCAGTCAGAGGAGCTGAATGATTTACACACAAAATGCATCAGGAACTGCAGCACTGGCATTCTTACACCACACACGCCGCCAGCCCTGGTAGTATCTCATACACAAAGTAATCCTTCATGCTTAATTTCTCTTTATCCTCTATAAATCACTATTAGACCTGCGTGGACAGATAGGGAAGTGTAAACACCTGTTGTGGTGCGTGTCAGAATTCAGACAGGCAGCAGAGGCGCATGTGTGTGTGTTTAGGCCACGATAGGTTAAAACAGGGGTGTAAAATCAAAACCAGCCAACACATCTTTTCTAGCAAGCTCAGCTGGAATAACTCTCTCCAAAAAGTTACTCTTTCTCTCCTGAGTGTGAGCAGATTTGCCTGTACACAAAAAGCCAGGAGGGTGAATCCTGACTGCCTAGTTTGACTCCTTAACACCATGGAGCCATGCTGATTTTACTGACATCTATTGAGAAAGAAACACACAGACTAAAGTCTTGACTATCAGCACTTCAGTTGATCCAAACGGTATGTGCCTCCCTTCTGAATAACACATCAATTATGAGCTGTCACTGCGAGTTCTGCGAGTTTCAATAGCTCGTCTCTAATGGCTCAGATTACAGTAAACATTATTTTGCTCTGAAAAGAAGTTTGAGTAAGTGCTTTTGTGCAATTTCATGACAACCGGCTCTGGCTTTCACAATAGTTCTGGTCCTGGTTATGTAAACATTCTGGGTCCATTGAGCAAATAATATTCATTTCCATGTTACTTTAATATGTGTTTAATGTACTCTTATTAAATTCATTTAGTTTATTAATAGTTTCCAGTGTGGTTAATTAGTATTTCCAGTGGATGTATGGATAGATGGATAATAAACACAGATTGAAGGACACAGTAGCTAGAAAAAACTATGGATGGACCGACAAACTGATGGATAGCTAGACAGAACTATGGATGGATTGATGGATGGAGAGGTAAACAGACAGATAGCTAGGCAGAATTATAGGTGGATGGAGGGGCAAACAAACAGATAGCTAGACAGATAGCTAGACAAAATTATGGACGGATGGACTGACGGATAGCTAGACAGAACTATGGATAGGTGGATGGAGAGACAAGCAGACAGATAGGTAGAGATAACTATGGATGGATGGAGGGACAAAGAGATGGATAGCTAGACATATGGATGAATGATGGATGGATGGATGGACAGATACCTTTCACAGAACTATGGATGAATAGACATACAAACAAACAGATAGCTAGCTAGAACTGTGGATGGATGGACAGACAAACAGACGGATGAACGGATGGATCGATGAATAAATGGATGGAAGGAAGTATGGGTATATATAAAGTTGATGGATGAAATGGTGATAGAAGAATGGATGGATGGAAGAATGGATGAAAGACAGATGAAAATACGATAGATGTAGGTATGGATGGATATATGGATGAAAGAGAAAGCTAAACAGAACAATGAATGGATTAATGAATTGATGACTGACAGACAGATGAATAGAGATGGTTAACGTGATACATGGAGAGAATGGTGGATGGATGGATGGATACATAGTATGATAGATACATGACAGACAGACAGACAGACAGACAGACAGACAGACAGACAGACAGACAGACAGACAGACAGACAGACAGACAGACAGACAGACAGATAGATAGATAGATAGATAGATAGATAGATAGATAGATAGATAAATAGATAGAAACATTCCATGACAATCTGACCTAGATACACAGGTATCAAATGAATAAAACAGACAAGTAATTTGCAAGATTCTGTTGTATTAATTTCGAGATCTGGCAGTCAGTGGTCTACATTTAGACTCTATCAGCTCAACACTTTAGGGACTAAGGCTACACTCAGTACATGACCCTACAGGCAAAGACTTGACCTCAAAAATGTTTTGGAGAATTCAAATTGGACCCATGTTGGAGGGTGAACCGCAGAGTTTAAGAGAGATCGATCTGTCCAAAATATCATGTTATAAAGTAATGAAAGAAACATATGACACTGCGAAAAAGTAAAGGTGTATATATATACATATATATATATACACACACACACACACACACACACACACACACACACATACACACACAGAAATTTGATCCAAAAGATCTTTTAACCTGCATACACATCACCTACATCTGTGGAATGACTCAAATTCATTGTTTTCAGGACAGTCACATTTGAAAGTATAATTTTGTACTTTTTAAAGTAAATTTACTGCCAGTTCCTTCCTGAACATTTAATAGTATAATTTTTCCCCTTTGCAGCATGAGAAATGCAGACAACCTCTTGTTTCACTTCAGCAAATTTCTTCATAAACAAAATCAGTGGCCTAAAAATACTTAAGACTGAAACACAAAACAATGTTGCTTAATAAAAATTTCTGTCTGTCCTCAGATTAACTAAGGGAGATAATGGGGACAGTCTGACGCTGCACGGTCATTCACTAATGATACAAAAGATAATAAATCTAACATTTCAAAAATGCTAAATGCAAAGCTGTTTATGTCATTGTGTACTAGTATGTGTGTGTGTTTGTGGGTGTGTATGTCTGTGTTATGGCCCGCAGGCTGGTTTAGCTGACCTCAGTGAAAGCGAGCCTCATGACAGAAGGTCTGGCATTGTCTCTGTGCCCGGGCTGCTGTGGAGCCAGCCGGTCTGCCGGCCGCCAGCTTTGCTTGCTTATAACTGCTGAGAACATCCGATCCCCTTGGGGAGGCCAGGGAGGGAGAGAGAGAGAGAGAGATAAAGCGAGAGAGGAGGACTCTACAGCACTCTACATTCTTTCTTCAGCCATTATCTCTTCTCTTTAGAAAGGCAACATGCATTATCCAGAGCAACGGCCATGTATGTGTGCATGTATGCATTTATTTATCTGTCAGAGCCGAATTCAGAGGGAGTGGAAGAGACGGTAGTAAGACTTATGGAGAAAGAGTGGAAGAGAGAACAGAGAAAGGGAGAAATAGAGATAAGCAGAGAATGTTTTTAAAAAAAATCATTTGAAATATTTGAAAATGCCCTCATGTTAATCATGTTAATCTATTAAAAAACCCGAACTCAGTTTTACTTATTGTATTGTAGACATTTTCTTCAAGTATGCAATTTGTTGATGCTATATTGTTTACAATTGCAAAATGTCTTTATACAAAGATACACAAGTTAATACACAAAATATTTTAGCCTCCCATCAAAGACATGAGTTTGAGGTGGAATTTGTTTGCTGACCAATATATTTTTTATTGATTGAGTTACTAGTGGAGTCTGTTTTTTTTGTTTACAGCTTTTAACATTCAAGAGTGGATAACATGCTACAGCATAACTGGTTACTTTATGACACCAAACATGCAGGCTAGAAAGAATCATTTTTGTCCAATGTCTGTGTTTTCTCTCTCTAAAGATTTCCTCTATCACTGAACCCTTTTAACAATGTTTTCAAGTAGTTAACATTCTAATTTTACTTTTATATTGTATTGCACAGATTATTTGATTTTATGGCATTACCAACCAATAGAATGAGTCTGGGAAGGAGCTTTCTAACTAAGGCAAGTCAGCAAGTGTTTTCAGGAAACCTGAATTGTTTTGCAATTCCACTTTGAAAGAGGTAGTGCCACAGAAATTGCACACTTCAACACCATAAATTAATGCCCACATTACATTACATTGTCAGTGTGAATCCCATCTTTAGCTGGAGGGCTCTCTCCAAGAGTCTTGTTCAGTTACGCTAATTCATCTATCACAGGCCAGGCGAGTAGCCCCACACTCTGACAGAAACCAATGAGCTCTAATCATGACCAGACGCCCCTGTTAGAGCATGAAGCACTCCGCACTCAGTTTTTGCTACTCTGTGTGCAGTTGTCAGCAACTGAGGCACTTCCAGGACAGTAAAGAGCACATCTTTCATCCAGTCCCAGGCCTAATAAAAAAAAAAAAACCTTCTTAAATAGACTAACATGAATGAAAGTATTAACACCCACACACACACACCAAAAAAAGCACATAAAAATACTATTAATTGCATAACCTTAAATAGGAGGTACATTTTTAGCTGTATTTTCTAGAAATAGTAAGTGTGCTCATTCTTGGAGATTGGTATAAAGTTGTTGTACTAGGGAGTGGTGCTTTTGAGAGGAAAGTAAACATATGGAGAGATGAGAGATCTCTAGGTTCTTCTTTGGGGAAAAAACGGACGAAAGTAGTGCCACTTCTCTGAGCACATGGAAAACGCTTGAGCCCCATCGCGTCCTTCAGTGCGGGACCTGAGGGGGGAGAGATTGGAAAGAGAGATGAGAAGGAAGTGGGAAATAGAAGGGGAAAGAGAGACAAAGTGACCTAACATGAACTCGGCCAAATGTGGATGATAAACAAGGCACCGCAGCTTATTTCTGTGTCTGTATGTTTAGCGTTTCTACTATCTTTGCAAGCACTGTGTATGGAAAAAGAAAGGCAGAGCTGTGGAAATGGTATGCCGTTGGGTAAATGAAGAGTAGATGTTAATTTAGGAAGACGTATGGGATACAAGTGCCCCTTGTGAAGTAGTCTGGCTTTTAAAGGTGAGGGTTTTTCCATATCTGCTTAATGTTTTCCCATGTTTGTAACTAGCCGGATTAAGAGAGAATATCACATGAAATCTGTAATATGCTCGGCAGACCAGCAGGGTCTGTTCAGGGCAAACCCTTATTGTAAGAACATGATTCCACTGCCAGACACGGCCCCAAACAGAGCAGCACATCTGGGGTATCAGCTGGCCAGCAGCCTCTTAAAGCTCTCGCCCACTTCCCCTTCGTGCTCAGTCAGTTGTAATGCCTTTGGATCTATAGCTCACACCAGAGGTCAGCGCAGGCCTCAGTGACTGATGGCTACTATCCATATCAAAGGGAGTTTAAAGTTGTGCCTTGCCAACAACACACCAGCACTCAATCAAACCGAGCTGGGCCTGGTTTATAGTGCAGCTTTATTTTTTATGAACCTATAACATTACACAGATTTCTTTTTTTTTTTTTTAAGTCAACATGAAATCAAAATTTTAACATTCTAAATATTTCTGGTTGTGTTGTGAATGAGGTGAATATTTTAAAATAGCTTTTTTTTATGACCTTTTATACTGAACTCACAGGCCACTTCCTCAAGTACACCTGTTTAACTGCCTGGCAATGTGATTTTCTAATCAGCCAATCACATGTCAGCAACTCAGGCATGAAGACATGAGCTGTTTTCTTGTCCAGTGCATGTGTTCCTGTCCAACATCATCATTAATCAGCAATACCGCCAATCAACCGTTCAATTCCAATACTCAAAACTGCAAGAACAGAGGACCCATGATAGAGCCCGGATGTGTTCTTGATACTGAGGATGCATTGAGTGCAGCACTCGTTCAAAGTCATAGATGTCACTATGGCTAAATAAAAAGGGAAGCGCAGCATTTTATATTCACAATTTTTTACAGTTCAGAGATATAACTTTGTTTATCTCAGGAATTTCCCTAGATGTGAAAATAAATATTTACATAAAAACTTTAACTTTAGTGGGGTGGTCCACTACGATATTATATCATTATTATATTATATTATATTATATTATATTATATTATATGCATGTGTAATGTAGCTGTGTGAACATAAACAATATCTCTAAATGTAACATGCTCAAAGTTTAATGCAAAAGGAGACATTGGCTTTTACAGAATTAGCTTAGCAAAACCTACAGCGAATGAAGTTTTGGGACTACAAAAAAATACATCCGGGTTAGTGAGATCACAAATGCTTCAGGTTACGCGCATTCACCATGTGCATACACCCTGCGCAGCGAAGGGGTGTGGCCAGAGGTGCTGTAATGTTATAGCAGAGAAAGCTAAAATGCTGTCCAAACACTGCTATTTCCACAGAGCTTCTTCTGTTTCTGTATTTGGGCTTCCAAAGGACATGACACAAAGAAAGAAGTGCTTACAATTTAATTTGAATTATGTTCCAGAGAATGATAAAAAAAAAGATATAGCTAGCATTTGACAAAGGACAGCTTCCAGAATCTCTCCCAGTTCAGTGCTGGATTCGGCTAAAAACTCATCAAAGAAGGAACAGTTCCAATCATAATAGAAGAAGCTGTGGAATGTGAGTCACAACCTGTAAGTATTTTTATTTGTTAAAATTGATCTATGACATGCATGATGTCTAGCGTTAACGGTATGTTGTAGCAAGGACGCAAACAAGGATGTAAACAACGGGAAATGCTGTTTGGCACAAACAAATTCCTATTTATCCGTATAATCGCTGTGAACACCCACAATCTTCACCAGCACGTGCAGTGTCTCTCTTTGCGGCCATTTTCAGTGCGTTCTACATCTCAAATAACGAACTCGCAAAAGAGATGTGAACATTTTATATTACTTCCACATGCTTATTGCGAATACATGTGAAAGACACTTGTCAGATTTTATTTTAGAGAGCAGGCATGAGGTTCAGCTGTGTCCTTTTCATTTTCTGTCAGGCTTAAACGGATACGGCTAACAGCTACTCTGACTGACAGTATTTACACAGCAGAGGCAAAGCTCAAGCTTGTGGAGGCGTGACGCTTTTCCTGGTGACGTAGAGCTGATCCGCGAATCACAGCACATTATGTTAGCTGACCAATCAGAGCCTCTTGAGGGCGGGCCTTTCGAAGGAACTAGGAAATATGACGTTTTCATGTTAGCAAAGTAGCTGTATATAATCAAAGTAAGATACTTTTTACAAATGAAGCATAAACACATCTTATAAACACAACCAAGCCTTAAAATTACACTCTGGACCACCCGTTTACGAATAACATTCATTCATTCATCCATTTTCATTTCGGCTTAGTCCCTTTATTAATCTGGGGTCGCCACAGCGGAATGAACTGCCAACTTATCCAGCATATGTTTTACGCAGCGGATGCCCTTCCAGCTGCAACCCATCTCTGGGAAACATCCATACACACCCATTCACACTCATACACTACGGACAATTTAGCTTACCCAATTCACCTGTACTGCATGTCTTTGGACTTGTGGGGGAAACCGGAGCACCCGGAGGAAACCCACAAGTCCAAAGACATGC
>CAIGQW010014484.1:5822048-5854932 GCA_903798125.1 Danio choprae | reverse complement strand
ATATATATTTAAATCTACTACACTCAAATGACCTCCTCAATAAGTTTTTGCATTAAGTCATTCTATCACAATTTTATCACATACCTGATTTACAGGCAACACAAAAAGGTCAGAAAGGTGATGATGAATGATGGCTACATTGTAAAGGTTTTTCCATTTATTGCACAACATGTATCCAATCCTTCCACAGTATAGGTGAAAAACAGGAAGTATGTGAGACAATAGTATGTAGTGAATTAATAGAATTAATAAAGCAGTAGACCTGGATAACTTACTACTTCTAGCTAAATACTTGGTGACAGAACCAAAACTGTAGGCCACGTAATAAAAAAACACAGCAGATATAGTACAGTACGTATATTGAAATTGCATTCCTACTTTGCAGAGTATTTTTAAGGGTAGCAAAATTTTAAATGTAGTATAAACCATACAGTTGCAATCTTAAGCAGAACATAGGAACCTTTTGAATCTTGTTTTTTTATTTGTGAAACATTCTGAAAGGCTGGTCCCAATGACTTGAGTTGAAAAACACAGCTTTAGATGTACAAGGCTTGTACTGGGAAGGACTTCAAAGCAGACTTGCTGTTGTCATTGTACATCCTTACTTTCTTCCATGAGTGTTTTTTTTGTCAGAGCTGATGAAAAATATTTCATCTGTATCATTTAAAGTGAGAAGCACCTAGAGCGATGGATTCAGGATACATTCTCAGTGCTATCATGGCGTTTATGAGGCTATCCATCAACACTACAGCCATATTCCCTAGACTATTTTCAGGGTGATGAGATATGTCTTTTTTGTCTGCTACTCAACACACTTTTGGTCTCTTAATAAACATTAGTGGTATGAATTAATTTCAAGTTTCTTTTAAGTCTTTTCATCATAAAGAGATGATTCCAATGAAGACTTTTTTACAATGCAAAAAAGTGAAAAGGGTGACAAACCAAAAAGAAGGAAAGCCTTAAGTGCAAACCTCTCCTACAGACAGAGACTATTGATCTCAGCAAACCAGCAAACATTCATTTTCCTTCATCTTAGTCCCTTATTTATCAGGGGTCACCACAGCGGAATGAACCTCAAACTATTCTGGCATATGTTTTACTTAGCGGATGCCCTTCTAGCCGCAACCCCGTACTGTGAAACATCCATACACGCTCGCATACACTACGGCCAATTAAGATCATACAAATTCACCTATACAGCACATGTCTTTGGACTATGTGGGAAACTCAGAGCACCCGGAGGAAACCCACACAATCACAGGGAGAACATGCAAACTCCACACAGAAATGCCAACTGGCCCAGCCAGGACTCAAACCAGCGACCTTCTTGCTGTGAGGCAACAGTGTTAACCACTGAGTCACTGTGTTGCCCTCAGCAAACATACTTCTTAGAAAGTAGTACATAGTTGGCTAGTATGCAATTTTATATCCAGCCATTTCTTTTGTGAATGAAAAATTACAACTTGTGCTGCGTTTCTGGTTGTCATGAACAGCAAGATTATATCTAACAAAACCGCATTTGGAGACACCGAAAGTTTCTTAATGAATTTTTTTTACAGCATTTATGTCAATTTTAGTTATAGTCTATGCTGTTTAAAGGTTTTTAAAGGAAATTAAGTTTCAGGAAAGAAGAGCTTCAGTGGTTTGAACTAAACTTTGAATGGAAACTTCAGAGACTAGACCAAAATTTAAACACTACGCTTACTGCTTATTTCTAGGAACTAGGGTGAAATGCAGCTGACGTGACATAAGATTGTACATTTTAATAACAGGCAATAAATAATTCAATGGAGGAGCAGCTACTCTAAACATGTTTTTATGTGGCAGGTAAACCTCTTATTCAGTTCCTCACCACACAGACACCGCACACCCTGAGGATCTTTAAAAAAGTAAGGATGTTGCTTTCAGTTGCTTTGTGTCTATAAAGCATACAAAAAACCTTCCTGTGTTTTACACCGAGTTTTGTTCAGAGGTTGCGCAACATACACAACAATACAACCCACATCCTTAGGCAATGGCTGGCAGCTGAACAGCCTTTTAGTTTTCAGCTACCCAGGTCTCACTTAATCAGTAGTGGTGAAGTGCACTTTTCATCTCTAATATGTCAGGGCACAGTTTAACCACTGTAAAAACCCTCCTCTCCTTATCCAAGTGCCTTCGGGAGAGCAGAGCTATTTTCATGCTGTTAGAAGTCATGATCTTGTAAATAACAAAGTGCTGGGGTGGTTTAAGAAAAAGGAGACCTTTGTTGCCCGCCTCTTGTCTGCCCCGACAAAGTGAAATTAAGTTATTCAGTTTCAAACCTGTGCCCGAACCAGACAGAGAGAGAAAAATCTCTTTTGTGCTCCACAGACGAACCTCTTTCCATCCTGGTCTCTTTTTTCCTTCTTCGCATCTCCCTTTCACACCGAACAAGGGTTGACAAGCTCTTGTCGTCCCTGGCTGGTTCTAGAAAGATCCAACAAAAGCCCCCTTGTTCCTGACTTACTCCTGTCAGACAGTGCACTTTGATATTAAAAACTCTGGAGCGAGGGAGGGAGAGTGGGGAGTGACGGAGGGAGTGAAAAGATGAAAAGGATGAAAACAAACTCCTACTGTCTCCTAAGCTGGTGTCTGTAGGTGTAACCCCATAATGGACTCGCAAATATTTGTCCAGTCAAAACAAAATAAAAATGGCTCTTTGACATTTCATAAAGCAGGCTTAGTCAGCTGCGACCTGCATGTCCCTCTGCTCCGTCTCCTTATAGCAAACACCTTCTGAAACCTGCAACACTGATGCCATTGACACATAAGGTACTCGCTGGGAACTTTATCGGGTATCGCACCCTGACGTCTACACGGTCGGCACCAAAGTTCCTCCGACACTGTAGCCGTGTAAATGAGGCGGCAGAAAGTCATTGGAATACCAAGATGCAAAGGCTAAATATAATACGGGCTTAAAAAGTGTGCCACACACAGAGATGGAACTCATCTAATCCAGCATGCTCTTAAAGGAGTAGTTTTAAAATCTTGTTTACTCACTCTTATGTTGATCCAAAACTGTATTCTATTCATTAACAGGTCTTACTTTGCACCACTTATCCGTACCTTTAAAGCCAGACCTCTCCATTCGTACATCATATTAGTCACAATCCATCAAGAAAAAGTCACAATCTTCTTTTGTTTCCACAAAACAAAAAACTTGGGCTTGGAATGCAGGTTTGGAATGACATAAAACTGACTAAATGATGGCAATTTTCAATTTTGATTAAACAATACCTTGTTGATGGCCTTTTAAGGACAGGGATTCCATTCATACAGGATATACTCATACTGTACATTCCAACAATCACAAAAGAACTATTACAAACTATTAAAAAATAAATGTTCTTTATTTGAATTGACCCTTTGAAACAGTTTGATTGACAGGTGATCCGACCAATCATAATGCCGATATTATGTGCCTCCATCACTGTCTACCATTTTGTCCATCAGGCGTAGCATTAGAGATTATCATGAAAACTGGTGAAAATGTGCTCATATGAGACTTGAAAGCAGGTACCCAGAAGGGCTGAGCAATGTACAATTTCATCTTTTCCCAAAGCCTAAAGAAGTGTATGAAATGGATGTTTGTGTGGATGGTGTGATACCCATACTGGTCAAACAACAATCAACAATTTATAGGATCATCAAGAACTTCAAGGAAAGGGTCCCCGAGCCACTTAGATATCACTTTTGCCTTATGGCACGGTGCTCCATCGTGCTGGAAAAATGGCATGACACAGGACTGATGGTAGCGCTCACCTTTTCTTCTCCGGACAAGCCTTTTTCCAGATACCCCAAACAATCAGAAAGGGGCTTCATCTGAGAATATGACTTTGCCCCAGTCCTCTGCAGTGCATTGGCCATACTTTTTGCAAAAAATCAATCTGTCCCTGATGACAAACATTCATTCATTCATTCATTTTCATTTCGGCTTAGTCCCTTTATTAATCTAGGGTCGCCACAGCGGAATGAACCGCCAACTTATCCAGCATATGTTTTACGCAGCGGATGCCCTTCCAGCTGCAACCCATCTCTGGGAAACATCCATACACACCCATTCACACCCATACACTACGGACAATTTAGCTTACCCAATTCACCTGTACCGCATGTCTTTGGACTTGTGGGGGAAACCGGAGCACCCGGAGGAAACCCACGCCAACACAGGGAGAACATGCAAACTCCACACAAAAACGCCAACTGACCCAGCCGAGGCTCGAACCAGCAACCTTCTTGCTGTGAGGCGAACATGCTACCCACTGCGCCACTGTGAGGCCCAGGTGGACAAACAAAAACCCACTAATTGTGACAAACTCCAAGAAGTGATTATGAAAGAATGGATTGCTATCAGTCAGGATTTGGCCCACAAGCTGATTGAGAGCATGCCTAGTTGAATTGCAGAGGTCCTGAAAAAGAAGGGCCAACACTGCAAATACTGACTCTTTGCATAAATGTCATGTAATTGTCGATAAAAGCCTTTGAAATGTATGAATGTGCTTGTAATTATATTTCAGTACATCACAGAAACAACTGAAACAAAGATCTAAAAGCAGTTTAGCAGCAAACTTTGTGAAAACAAATAATTATGTCATTCTCAAAACTTTTGGCCATGACTGTATATAAATCAATGTATATGTGTGTGTATATACATATACTTTGATCTCAGCATTGTGGACGGCATCTAAATACTTGTTTAGTCTTTCATTGCAAAGGTATTTCCAAATTATTACTTCTAACCAAAAAAAAACAACAACATTTGAGATATTAAGATATTGTGTATATTATTTGTACGGAATTGAAAATTCTACTACCTTTATTGCGATAAATATGCTTCTGCAAACCATATCTTTTTTTGACATGACACATGGCGACAGTCATGTTATAGATGTTGAACTAAACTACCTGTTGCATGGTTGGCTGGTTGTGTGAACAGCAGAGGAGCGTGTTAGCAAGACAGGCTGCACACTTTCCAAACAGCAGCAGCAAGCCTGAGCATGCAGGTCTCTGAGGAAGAATGCAGAGGCCCGCTTGTCTCCCGCTCTCTTCACAGGCGCCTGCTATTATACTCACTCTGGAGGAGCCTCTGGGCAGTTATTACTGCATTTATATTAATAATCTTGCTTCATTTTGTTCATACAAGCAGAAGAAAACACAGACATAAGGGGAATGCCAACAGGAACAAAATGTATGCAAATACAGAGAAGAAGCAAATTCTCTAGAAAGAGCTTATGCTTTAAAAGGGCATTGTCATTTCCAGGCTTCAGACAAATATTTGCATCTGCTACCATTATGCAAATACTTTAGACTTTACTATGCTATTTATTTAATTAATTAATATACTAGCAGCATATTAGCTTTTTGTTATTATATAAAACCCAAATCACATTACAGTTTGGAGGTTTGGGGTAATTTAATTATTGTAATTTGTAGATATGAATGTTTATGAGGAAAGGATACATTATATTGTGATTATATTGGTTTTCTATTTAAAATAAAATGGTTAATTTGTCTATGAAGAATCTTGTTTTTTTTTTTTTTTTAAATAAATACATTTTTATGAATAGAATGATTCCTGAAGTGTAACACTGATGACTGGAGTAATGGCTATCAACAGCTTTGCAATCACAGAAATAAATGACATATAATCAAATTATATTAAAGATATTTGAAAACTGAAAACAGCTTTTGCTGTATTTTTTATAATGTATTATATTAAAAATATATGTTAATGATACAGCAGTTCACACCTTTTCCAAAAACTATATAATGCTATCAGATAACGGCTGTTTACAATGTTATTGTTTTCTACAGTCGTACCGCACTGGCAGGCACAGTGTTGTGTTGGTTTCAGACCAATGCGTCTGTACATGCTGCGCATTGGGCCTGAGGTTAAACCTGCTCTCTCGTACCTGCAGGGTCATTCCTAATAGGGATTCCTGGCCTTGTTAATGACTGTTTGAACATTGTCAGCATCGTCATCCCTGACAGACTGCCGCCACTCTTACCTGCAGCCGTAGGCGAGGGGAAGGGCGCTTACATAAATCTCCCTGCAGGAATCCGTGAGAACCAGGCCAGAAAAATCCAATCTTTCTGTGACACATGACAGTCACATTAAAATCTTTTTATTTTTGCATATTTTTCTGTTACTGCCAGGAGTAGCAGTGGGTTTAATGGTATACATTCTACAGACATCAGTCTGTCAATGAAAGCGTGTGTTAGGTTTGGAAACTAAACCGCCAAGGAAAGGGCCAGATGGAAACACTTCGCCGCTCCCTCTCACTTCAAGCAGGTCTGCAAAGCTCACCAATGACATGTAATATATTCCTCCAATAACCTGCCTTAACAACTTCAAGGTCTCCATCAGGCCGAGACCTGATTACAAACTCCAGACCTCTGAAATACATGTAATGCAATTATCAAATAGCTGGTTTTTCAAAATGAAGCTAACAAAAAAAAACTTCTGTCAGTAAAGCCAGCGCACATGAAAAACCTTTGCTTGTCAACTGCACATTTCTGTCTTTCTGTTCCCCCTCTTACCTTTCCCTCTCTATCCATCTCATTCTCTTGTTCCCCCTTTCCGTCCCCCAAACCTCAGGTCTTTACTCTGAGGCGCTGACAGAAGTTAGCATTCATAGTCAATCAGTTCAGGCCTTAACAGGGCAGAGCTGACAGACAGGTCCAGATTAAGGCCTTAAACAGCCTCCAGTAGGATGGCACAAGACAAGCAAAGCAGTCAGGAGCTCCGGCAGTCTCAAAAGCTCAAA
This sequence comes from Danio choprae, assembly GCA_903798125.1. Classification (NCBI taxonomy): domain Eukaryota; kingdom Metazoa; phylum Chordata; class Actinopteri; order Cypriniformes; family Danionidae; genus Danio; species Danio choprae. The sequence goes on along the minus strand of CAIGQW010014484.1, from coordinate 5,848,144 downwards.
ACGCAGTCAAACAAAAGAGAGAGGAATGCGAGCGGGGGCTTGGGTTACACAGCGGCTCAGGAATAAGACAGGTTATTAACACAGGGTGCTGCCAGGGCCTTTTAAAGCCTTTAGCTGAATTTTTTCTTCAGGTTTGGGGGCCCTGGGTTCCTTCGCTGAAGATACGGCTGAGTAGAGGCACATAAAAAGAAGGATAAGCACATATCCTAACATTTGGCTTTTGTTTTGTGGAAAAAAATGTACCATAACTATAAATAATCTTGTCAGCGAGTGGATGAAGTTTTTAAGAAAGTTAGTGATTAAACAGGTTAAGGTTGAGCCTTATGTTATTTTTCGTAATGCTGAACTTTCTTGATGTAGATTGTAAATAAGCAATAAAGAGAAAGCAAAAGTTATTACAAAAAAGAGAAGCTATAATTTCATATTATAAATGTTATTACAAGTTACTCTCTCTATTTTTGCTCTGTCAATGAAAACGGTTACAAACAAAGGTAAAGAAACTGTCATATGTCTTCAAGAATAACAGACTGTAGCAATTGATATTCCGGACCAATTGACACTTTATTATCCCATGAAGCCACAGAGAAAATTTCCTGGATGACATATGAATGGTGCCATAGGTCATATGGCAATGCAAAATGGCAGACTGCTGTATGTCTGAATTTCATTCAAAAGTTCACACATTCCTTTCAATTTATAGAGCGAAATTGTGTTTCTGAACATTTTTTAATTTATAGATGTATTTTTAGATTAAAGAGTTGTCGAGTTTGATGCAAATTTGGTCAAATCAGCACAGTATTTTGTATTTACATTATTCGATTTTGGATGCAGAGACTGCTGTACCAAAGTACAGTGCAGAGAAAAAGAAAAATCCAATAACGCACAGACTGATTTTATGCCAGGAACACACAAACAAGAAAAATGATACAATGAAAAGTCACAGGTACTGTTGTACTAAACATCATCCAATCAAATTTTAGCAACTAACTGTAAAATAATACCAATTATATAATTTAAGCTCAGAAATAAGTGTGTGCTAGCTTCTCTTCAGACTTGACTTCTTTAGATTTACGAGAATGTAACATATCAAGTACAGCAAGCAGGTTCTCTTCACATGACAAGAAAAAAGACATTTAAATATCTAAAAGCCACATCAATCAGCTGCTTTGGATGATTATAAAGCAAAAAAATAACAATCTGTCGATGTACATCTAGTTCCTTCTTCCTTGTTTTACTGCATGTAGAAGTCAGAAAATAGTAAAATAAACAGCATTGTTGCCTTAATCAAAGCCACAGCATGGAAGGGCCTGGTCCTGCTCACTCTCTCTCTCTCTCTCTCTCTCTCTCTCTCTCTTTTTCAATTACACACATACACACACACAGCAGTCCAGTAGGCACCAGCAGCACTTAAAGCCACTCCCGTGGTTTCTCTTACTGGATTCCTCAGAGTTTTAAGGGCACAAGCTTTTCCACAAATTAGACTAAAAGAGCAGCGTTCTTTCTTTCTCTTCTTTTCTGTTCTCTCGTTCCGTTTTCTTCCTTCATTTAGTCCCTCAAAAGTGATTGTTTATGACTTTCATTCTACCATATGCATGTGGTAGTGAGCCTTTTACTTACAGTAATGAAATCATTTTGAGACTATACATGTCCTTAGATGTTTACCACGAAAACTGGATCGCAACACAACTGCGTATCCATAAACAATTTCCAATGAAACCGAAAACCGAAACGCAAGGTTCCTACGCTGAACCGAGCACTCTATATGATCGACTGTTTATCAAACAAAAAGAAATGTAATTGAAGACTTTTTATGAAAATGCAACAGATGGGTGTGGCCAGTGTGACTCAGATATCAGAATGATTGAAGAGGGCGTCCAACATCTGGAAAGTCCATGTGTGGGGGTTGGTCCCTGGGGCTCTCTGGACATTTACAGCCCAATTACAGTGGCTGCCTCTGGGCTCCTCTCTCTCATTACCCCTCTCCACAGCACTGCTCTGGAGCCTGGCCCTCATACCAGCTCCATTCTCTCCCACAGAAATGTCAAAGACTCCTGCACAAAAAAGTCCTCCACAGACTAATGCTGGGTAATTCGCCTCTTACAATACTGTAATTATATGCTGGATATGATATCTGGAATGAGTGTGCGCGTCTATGGATTTATGAAAAGGAATACTGTGCGTGCATGCGTGTGTGTGTGTGTCAGAGTATTGCAATGCAGTTGTTTAGGAAAACTTCATGCACAAGTGAAAGAACACACATACACACAGTCACAAATGCACACAGGTATTTTAGTGTGGAGACAGGCAGTAGTGTCTGTGTGCCCCTGGAATGTGTAACCTGACCTCTGAGCTGAAGCTGAATCTATTCACTCATCTTTTTTTTCTTCTCAGAAGGACTCAAAACCCCCTTTTTTCCTTGTTCACACACACACACAGACACACACAGACACACACAGACACTTCCACGGAGTGAAGCTACAAACAGCAAAACACAAACCACAATAAGAATATTATTTAAAGTCGGGAGGCATGTTGCTCACGGCCAATTCTGCATGAGATATGGCCCGAGATAAAGACATGAATGAGAGCTATAACGCTGCTCTGTCTAATTCCTCCGTAAGAAGCACTTCAGATGTTTGGCAGCAGCAAACCGGGATCTGTGATTGATTAGCTGGAGTAGAGAAATAGGGAGTTGTTCACAGAACATCTCTGATCTCTTTTGCTTCACTGAAGTGTCCTTGAAGTTCTCCAGAGAACGCAGGTCGGATACGCAATGGATGGCATGATGTTGCGCTTGCACAAACAATCTACTACAGCATTCTTGCACGAAAATTATTGTTCGACTTTTACGAGTACACACAACATTGCTGAGCTCCTGGTTACCCTGTTAAATGTGACACTACTGCAGCTAATTTGCAAAAAAGATTGCAATACAAAGCAACAGCTGAAAACAAACCAGCACAAACAGGCAACGTGGACACCTATTCTCCCAAGAGGAGGAAACCTGACACAGGCTTGCCCAGGAGCCCGGGCCCGCAGAACCACCGTCACACTGGGCCAAACCTCAGCCTGGAATCTTGGAAAGGCAAGCCAGTGTGACTGCATTTCCTGAGTCCACCCTATTTAAACTCACAATATGGAACATATTAGAGGGAGAAGAAAGGGAGACAAGGAAAGAAAGAAAGAGAGAGGTGGTTAGCATTGTACATTTTCTGTTTAATAGGCCCCCTTGGAAAAAAAAACTGTCTCTGTTACTGCTGATGGGACAGGCTGGTAGACCAGTATAAAAGCAAAGCCGCGTTTTCACCCCAAATTAAAGTAACATTACATAGTTTAAAAATCACAGAATGCTATGGCTTGTAAAAATAAACGGGACATGAGGGAATGTTGTGGCAAAAGTTCATAGCCGGAGAGGGCATCAAGAATGACTTCACCAGCATTTTTTTCTTTTCTTTTTTTTCTATTTTTTTTAACACATTTTTAGTCTTGAGCGATTTACACACATTTTGTTTCATTGTCTGTACCCACAATCCACATTGACAAATTTAGAACCAGTCATAAACTCCAAAGCCTACTGTGACGCCAAGTTTAGCAATATAAAGTTGCCTTCAAAAGCACTATCACAAAACCCTCATAAGGGTAATCTGCGAAATAGACAATTAAATATTGTGAAGTATGAAAAATCGAGCTTATATTACTAGTCTAAAGTGAATTGTATGATCGATGTCTGTTCCTATTCTGCAGAAATTTGTGGGAAGCCCATGTGGGGGTGTACACCCATCTGGAATGCTGTACATTTGGTAGTGCTTCATACAAACTGCGCAGCAGGTAAATCATTATATAAATGACTTTAATACAAATCATAAGATGAACAATGTAATAATCCTTTTATTATAGTATTAAAGTATTAAAAGTATTTTTAAAAAGTGTTAAAAAAAAGAAATCTGGGATCAAACTGTATGCTTAGTTCGAACCAATATTAATGGACACTATTCATTATTAAATTATTTACGTATATATAAACGTTCATTTTTGCTCTACTAGAATACCAATCATATTCATACTGCCATTTTAAAACAAAAGCCTTTAGTAAGAATAGCAACAGAAGCATGAAAGTAGCCAACATGGTTCCAGATACATAACTCCTCTTTTTCATATAAACTGTTGGAATGCTTTCTGGGATGAATACTTCGAATGCTGTCTTATGCGTTGTGTTCAGTAATTGCACTAATCAATATAATACAAAAATACCATATTTATTGGCACAAACAACTGATCTAGCAAAACATTTGGCCTCAATCAATATTGTATTTGTGCATTAATGTGTGTAGAAAACATTCTCACGAATCCAGATTCAGCATTGTGCATGTACAAACTAATTTCTTACCTTCTGTGATGCTTATTAATCTGGATAGGTCAAAATGAATAAACCCTGCCACGTGACGTAGTTAGTAGGCTAATTTGCAAAAATGAGTGCCCAGATTACACTATGACCAAATACGGACTTTCCGTACAAGCTTCTGGTGAATTTTCGGTCTGCTGAATTTCGTTCTGGTGAATTCTCTTTTGTGCGCGTACATGTGTGCTTGTCTGGTCACAAAGAAATGTTTAGAAGTATCTGTGGTGACTTATACTTTGAACACGAATAATTCTTGTCATCCTAGCTATACAAAATTACACGTGCACCAAACCTGAACTTTAAAATGCATCAGAATTCGTTTACATTCGAGTTTCCTCTCCTGCATTCACATACTAAGGTAGCCAGATTTATGAAAGAATATGTGTTTATATAAATGTGAACATTGTCATAGTACACATGGTACATGGTAACTGTTGTGAGTTCTGTAATAATACATAGTTGTAATAGCTACAGTAACCATATAAAAATAGTAAATAAATCTACTGGAAAAAGGAGGCTAAAGAAAATCTGAAAGAGAACTTCTGGAAAGTTCTCCTTTCGTAGATGGAATGTTCTATTTACATTTTTGTTTTAGCTTTCTTGGCTAACCAATAGTGAATGGAGAATGTTCTGGGAACCAAAAATTGTTAACTGCAAATTAATTCACATCAATAGTTATCATCTGTTCAAAGACGATAACTGTAAAACTGAACAATCATTCTAACTCTGTAAGGCTGGAAAGCCACAACTGCAACAATTTCCTTATCATTTTTGGTGTCAACAAACCTTTGGACAGAAATCATTTTTGTATTACTTGTATTGAACAGTTCTGGTCTGTGGTGGACCAGAGAGTATCCATAGGAAAACCACCTTTCCTTTCTTTAAAACAAAAGGACTGACAAAGTAATTTAAGTCTGATTCCATTTTAATGGAGCCTTGTCCCCCAGTAGGGGTTAACTGAAAAAGGAATGCCTTTCTCATTCTTCAGAAAAAGGGGGGTCTTGGCCAAGTTTCAGGAGCAGGGACACGGCCCACTGTCATGGCTACACGCCGCTGAAAGGGAAGATTGTAATGGAGTCAGCCGCAGCGTCTCTGTGTTGAGAGTGAGAGAAAACATACTAATGTGCTCCATTTTCAAACAGGACTTGAAGACAATGAGTCAGTCTTTAAAATGCAAAAAACCAAAAACAAACCCGAGTAGTTTACAAAGATGGCCCATTGTATTGGTGCTTGCACTAACAAGGAAGCCCTTTAAAGGGAAATATTCTCAATGAAATTGTGCAGTGACTATAAATTATCAAAGTCTTTAACACTGGTGAACAGCCAAACTGAAACCGCAAAACTAAACAAGATCTATTGTGTGTTTTTTGCCTAAAGAGAGCTTTGAGTGAGGTGAAGGCTGTGAAGATGTACTCGATGATTTATGTTATCAGAAACTTGCCCAAGGCTTTTTGTGTGTGTGTGTGTGTGTGTGTGTGTGTGTGTGTGTGTTTATGTGTGTGTTTCTGAGTGAGTGCATGTACTGGAATGAGAGCGCAATTGTATTTATCGCATGTTAAACTCAAAACTCTGTATGTGTGTGGAGGGTGTGCTATGGCATTCTTTTAAGCTCTGTGGAAACTCACTAAAATAAATCCTGTGTGTACGTCAGTGAGGCCCCTCTTAACCCTGCAATTATAAAAGGGAGGGAGGGAGCAGCACAGGAACTTTGCTGCTGAAGTGCTCGCAAAATCACCTCATGCTTTCGGTACCTCGGATGAAACTCTGCAAGGTCAAGTTGACCTAAAACTGAGCTGATATTGTCATAATACGGCCCAATGTGCTTCCCAACAACACTTTTAGCTCAACAGTTTCTTCATAATTTAAAAACCAGATAAGAAAGTTTACACCTGGATTTAAGATGCTTTTGGTTCATCAAATCACAAGCAGACAAGGGAAACATATGCGTTTATACTTCAGGATATAAATCATGTCTTTTGTCTACTTTAAACCATGCATTTTCTTAATTTCTTTGGAGCAAGTGTTATAGTAGATGTGTGGGTCTTGTCTTATCTTTCAACTTGATCCTGCAATTTGTATATAAATTGCTAAATTTGCTTTGATTGCTTCTATGGTCTACATTTACAAGTTGCTTAGCATAAAATCATCTACCATATGGTTAAAGGTAAAAGTACAATACAGAGAACCACAGCATTCGTTTATATGAATTTGGATAGAATTCAGAATTGCTAAGAGAATATTCAAACCGAACTTCTGATTTCAATTAGACAGCAAATTATTAATCCAGTCCTGTACAATGAATCGCTGAATTCACTAAATTATTTTAAGGTAAATGGTTGCAAACAATTTAAATGGGCTGAATTTAAACAAATAAATTAAATGTAGTAATGTCCTACTTGTTTGTTTAAATTTAGCCCATATAAATTGTTTTCAATCACTTAACTTAAAAAAATGTAGAAAATGCAATGAATCATTATTTCAGTGTAATGTCCATGTGGAAGAGAGTAGTTGGCATTTGTGAGTGAAAGCAGGGGAAGCTAAAAACATATCAGACCTTAATTAATCCTTTATTTTATCTCGTCTGTTTGTGATCAGATCCAGCAAAATGCATCTACATACCAGGTGTAAACACAGCCTCAGAGAGAGCAGTACAACAGGAAGATGGCATTTTCTAATGCTCTATAATCAGTGGTGTGAATGATGCGCTTCAGCCACACCAAGGCATGCTAATCCAATCTTACATTTCATAAAGGGAGGGAACATCTCCGCCATTGTCTTCTCTAATACCACGAGTGTGGTCTCATCTCCTGCTCTGTACATCCCCGAACCATCAAGCATGAAAGCATGTGCGTGCATGTCCTTCTTAACTGCTGTCAGTGAAGTTCTGTAATTAGAGCGCCCAAAGCCAAGGTGCGAAGACTTCCTCAGGCCTCGCTCATGAGAGAGAGCGAGCAGGAAGTCGTCCAGGCACTCCATGTAATCTTCCTCTCTCGCCCGCCTTCAAATGTGCTACTACTCCAGTGTGTTTGTGCCAGCTCCAGATGTGCCGGGCTGGATCAGGTCATCAACTGCAGCAGCCGCTACTGTGCAGTTCGTATCAGGCAGCTGCTGCTAACTGCTCCTCCACCGACTGTCCGTCAGAAACATGCGCTGCGTCTCAATTCACCAATTTATATGACATCCTAAAACTATACAATAATTTTGCAACTAAAAAAGTACTTTTGAGTGTGTAACAGAAGAGTAGGCACGTTTTGGGACTGTTCTGTTGCTTGGTTACATGCCCTGTCAATCATCTTATCACATCCTCCACATTTCTTTTATAATTATTTTTACCAATCTGGTAATAGCATGTTAATTTACCATTCGCGGGTCTTTCATGCAGTCAAGTCTTCTCAGGTGTTTTTATAATTTTGTGCATTCAAGCATTAATTGTTGTCGCAGATGAAATATATACCAGATAACATGAACTAAATATTTTTAATTAGGTTAGGTATTATTAATCATTCACACGCCTTTACCTAAGCCTCTAAACTGAACTGTAAGTCATATACACCATGTTTGTAAAATGTTTTGCCCGTATTTGTAGTTCTAATTGAGATAACATCCAATGGTAAACGTATTGTGGACAAATGAGCTGTTAGGCTTCATTCGCGCTGCAGGAAACATGGCACAAATCCATTTTTTTGCCCATAAGTAACTGTTTTTGTAATGACAGAATGTGAACAGCACTAACCTGATGAAGTCTAATCGTTTCAACTACGATTTAGTGTCGTATTAAATCTGAGAATTAAATATAGACCTGATGTTTTGAAATGTGAATGCAGTGTAAATGGTTCTGTTGGAATTCATACAAGTTACAAAATTTTCGATTGACATTCATCATCATTCTGCACAACAAATATCATCTTACTCCTCAGCAGTCAATAATCAACCCTTGATGAGTGGTCAGTCTTGCTTAAATTGTATGCTTAAACATAACCCTGGCTGCTTCTGAAATCGCCTACTACTCAGTAGGTATTGCATTTGAATTTAAATGTACTACGCGACTGTTACAAAAGTGCGTTCTAGACAGTATGAATGTGAGTAGTATGAATTGAACTCGGACTAAATCCACCATTTTGTTATCAGTACCTACCCGCGTCAGTTGCGTCGCTTCACTCCCATTCATGAATTCCCTTGCGGTGCATCATGGGATAGCATAGCGTCCATCAGATGCGCACTTTAGAATCTCACCGGAAGTAGTAGGTCATCCGGGTATTTCTCACATTTTCGAATTCTATGAATTCGGACATACAACTCATCTCACATACTGTTTTTAGCATACTATATAGTATGGAAGTAAGTGATTTCAGTCGCAGGCCCTGTTGTGCTTATAATTTTCAGTGTGTCCCATGATCAGCTTCTAAATTCAAATCTGCTTTCCCTCGAGTTAAAAAAACAACAACTCATTCATTCATTTATTTATTTTCTTTTCGGCTTAGTCGCTTTATTAATCTGGGGTCGCCACAGCGGAATCAGCGGAACCGCCAACTTATCCAGCATATGTTTTACACAGCAGATGCCCTTCCAGCTGCAATCCATCACTGGGAAACACCCATACACTCATTCACACACATACACTACGGACAATTTAGCTTACCCAATTCACCTAAAGCGCATGTTTTTGGACTTGTGGGGGAAACCAGAGCACCTGGAGGAAACCCACGCGAACACGGGAGAACATGCAAACTCCCCACAGAAATGCCAACTGACCCAGCTGAGGCTCAAACCAGTGACGTTCTTGCTGTTAGGCGACAGTGCTACCCACTGCGCCACCGCACCACCCTTGAAAAACTAATTTAAACATTATTTGGGACATGCAGCACGGTGGCGCAGTGGGTAGCACAATCGCCTCACAGCAATAGAGTTGAAGCAGCAACAAAATTTTGATTTTGTTCAATGCAATTCTGCCAAAAGAAGTATACATAAGGTCATTCTGTTAAGTTGAAGTTTTATCGTGGCTGTGTAAAATGTGAGTGATTCACAGGATGTGACAGCATGCAATAAAACAGCATCTGAACACATTCCAGTGCTGTATCATCAAACACGCTGATAACAGCCCAGGGAATTACCTGGGAGTGGTGTAACAGTGATTTTACAAGAATAAACCTGACCCCTTGATAGCATTTCAAATCTGGAATTCTCTCAACACGTCAAAAATACAATCTTGAAAAAAAATGTAAGAAGTGACATTCAGTTGGAAGAAATGAGAGAGAAAAAGGAGAGTAGCCCCCAAAATTTGAATCAGGTCATTCTCTGCCTTCAGAAGGATTATAATTTATCTCTTTAAAGCAAAAGTTCACCCCAAAAAAATCCTAAAACTTGCTGTTAGTTTACTTGTCCTCAAGCAATCCAAGATACAGGTAACTATAGTAGAATATTAAAGGAGATTTTAGTTGAAACAGTGGCTTTTGGTGATTTATACAATTTTGGTGATTTTTTTAATAGCTATGGCAATTTGAGTATCCTAAAAATACATACAGCCAAAACAAAATTAATACCCACAACTAAGCCTAACCCACAACAATTAGGTCTTTTGAAGCAAAACAACAGAACAATATTCATGGCATCATATTTAACCCATAGCACAGACTGACTGTTTTACTTTGTAAGACCTAAATATATAATCAGGACTAATAATTTGTTTTGATTGTATATTCATTTTGTGTCTTTGAAAGTGATGTTAGCCTTTGACTTACAATTTAGGACTCACCAAGGACCACTAGGGCTAAAAATCTTCTTTAATGTTCTACTGAAAATAATAATAAAAAAACACCTATATCTTGGCTGGTTGGAAAATAAATAAATCAACACCAAATGTGATTTTTTAGGTGAATTATCCATTAGTTTCAAGTTCGTACAATTTATTTTTCTCCTCATCTACATAATCTTCAGAAATTTTGAAGAGATTCTACCAATGCATCAAAGCGTGGTCAGATTTGCCAAAATACCAATGAGTCAATGAAATCAAGTTTGAGAAAAAAAACAAAAACAAAAAAAAACGCACAGGTTCCAAGATGTGAAGGAGTTAACTTAATTTTTGCAAATTCAAGTGGATTGAACATAAACAGTTGAGCTACCCCTCCCATTCCCCAAAAATCATGTTGTTTCATCTCATTTGAAATAAGTAGTTTAAACAAACAGCAAACATATGATATGCATGTCAGCAGTGCAAACATCTTTTAGATTCAATCTGCACCTGGTGTAGAGGCACAAAATCTTTTCTATAAACTTAACTTTGTAATATAAACTTAATAAAAACTAAAGAGCGGTTGGTTTGTTCAAAAGGTGTCTTCTAGAATAAACCAGACTTTGTGCTGCAAGTAAAAGACTACTTTTATCATTATTTCAGTTCACTGTTCAGTTCATAATATGTGACAAAAAACAAGTCAATTTTATTTTAGATTAGCAGTAGTTATCCTGCATGCAACAGAGGAGCACATTTAAGGAGGGAGCGCATCCTGAACTCTGCGGCCTATGGAATTCATTGAGGGTTTGGCAAGAACTATGTCATAATCACAAAGCCTCCAAACTAGGTTTAAAAAAAAGCAGGCAGATGCCAACTCAGGATATTTAGGACCATGTACAAACACTCAAAGACAATTTTGCGACTTTGGAATTACATTATGTCAGTATTGTAACGGTCGGTGACAAAACGAGACAGAGAAGGAGAAACATTACAAAACGGGTTTATTAAACACTTACGGGAACATATACTGGATGCGGGAAGACAGGACGAGACCCACACGATTCAAAATACCGGACAACAATGGACACAGACGAAAGGGTATAAATAGGTGAAGGAATGATTAAGCGAATCACACACAAGGGATGAACACAGGTGGAACAGATTAACAATGACGGTGGCGGGAGAAAGACAAAAAGGAATCACATGACAACAACAAAAGATGACGCGGACGAACACTGACAAGTATGGAATAATGCTGGAAAATCTGGTTGTTAGATTCATAGTTACATCAAAATTAAAGTTCTTGTAGCTCTTAGTCCATGTCTTTTATACAGTGCACTCTAAACCCATGGCAAAGTTAGCTTTAGTTTGAATACTCAAAAGTTTACAGTTGTTGTTGTTTTTTTGTTGTGGAAAACTGGGCAAAATATTACTACATCTTGTGCTATACGATTTTCTCCAAAAACATGCACTCTAAAATAAGAACACAAGAACATTGCATATTACCAGCAAGAAATATAGAAATCAAATAGATGCACTTAAGGCAGTAGTTGACATTCAGTAAGAATATATGGATTTTTGTACACAATTGACTGTTGGAGAATTTGATGAACATTTTTTTGTTTCTTTTAGTATTTGTTTGTATGAATATATAACTTCTTTTGAACTCGTTAAAGGTAAAGATCCAAAACTTCTTCTTAAGAGAGTTTTGTTCTTGAGGAACATTGTAATGAATTAGTAAAACTTAACTTTTAACTCTTTATTGGCATTGATGGATCCATGAAGAATCATTAACATCTTTGGAATATTTATATTTGTGTAAGCCAAAAAGGTTTTTCTATGTCATTACTGCAGAAACCCCCTTTTGGAACCCTTTTTGGATAGTTTAACCAAAACTTTAAACTTTGTCAGCATTTACTTATTCTACACTTGTTCCAACCCTGTTTCTTTCCTCTGTTGTACTGTACACAATGGAAGACTTGTTTTTGTCCTACTATGGAAGCCAATGGCTGCTTTTCCCAGCGTTTTTCAGAATATCACAAAGAAAAAAATAATAATAAAAGTTTAGAACCATTTGAATAAGAGTAAATAGTGAGGACATTTTCATTTTTGCGGTGTACTATCCCTTTACTTAAAATGTACTTTAAAAAGTGTACTTAAATGCGAACTCACAAAAAGAGATTGCAAAGAGTTTTTGCAATGCACTAGGTCACTAAACAGTCCATTTATGGAGCAAACAAAATGGCGTGCTTGCTGGCCCTCACCAGCTCATTGCAGCTTAAGACATCTTTGGCAGCAAGAGCGCTCTGAAACCCTGTTAATCAATACCATCCCTGAGGTAGTGGCACACTCGCAAAGCTGCTTACATGGCTTTTCCGTTTCCCCTCCTCCTTTCTCTTTCTCCCCATCCGTACCTCTTTTACTCACTCCAGCCTGGAGCTGCTGAGGAGCAGAGCTCGTTCCCAGGCCTGGTATACTCTCTCTCTCTCTCTCTCTCTCTCTCTCTCTCTCTCTCTCTCTCTCTCTCTCTCTCTGTCTCTCTCCCTTGCCATTTCTCTGGACCTCACCCAGGCCTGGTCTAATTAGGCCCCCTTTTGTACCCACTGAGGTGCCTTGTGTAATCTGTGTACTATGTGTCTCAGGCTCTAGCCCTGCCCAGTATCAACAGTCTGCCAGTTCCTCCCCGAGTGGTGATCCGGGCCCTCTTCCCATAAAGCAGACACAAAGGAGCAGGATAATGGCCCCCAGTTGCAGTTAGAGGAGCCACTCCTCTGGGCTGTTTGAACTCGGCACGGGGCTGGCGGCAGACGGCGCACAGGGAGAAAGAGCTTTACTCTCTGTGTGAGATGGCAAAGCTGCTTTTTGCAATACCTCCAGTGTTGCGCATTTCTGTTTACGCCACTGCGAAACATAAAGTTCACTGACACACTGTTCTCCATGGACTAGATATACCAGTCAAGACTCCAATATACAGGTATATTAGCCCTCCTAAATTATTAGCCTCCCTGTAGATTTTTCCCCCAATTTCTGTTTATCAGAATGAAGATTTTTTTAAACACATTGCTAAACATAATAGTTTAAATAACTAATTTCTAATAACGGGCGGCATGGTGGCACAGTGGGTAGCACTGTCGCTTCACAGCAAGAAGGTCGCTGTGTGGAGTTTGCATACTCTTTCCTTGTTTGCATGAGTTTCCTCCGGGTGCTCCGGTTTCCCCACAGTCCAAAGAAATGTGCTATAGGTCCGTAGTATAAATTGTCCGTAGTGTATGTGTGTGAATGAGAGTGTATGGGTGTTTCCCAGTGATGGGTTGCAGCTGGAAGGGCATCCACTGCGTGGAACATGTGCTGGATGGGTTGGCGGTTTGTTCCGCTGTGGTGACCCTTGATTAATGAATGGACTGAGCCGAAAATAAAATAAATGAATGAATTAATTAATTTCTAACAACTGATTTGTTTCATCGTTGCCATGATGACAGTGCATAATATTCTACTAGATATTTTTCAAGATACTTAACTAGGTTACTTAGGTTAACTAGACAAGTTATGGTAATTAGTCAAGTCATTGTATAATGATGGTTTGTTCTGTAAACAATAAAAGAAAATATTGCTTAACTGGACTAATAATATCGACCTTAAAATTTTAATTTTATTTTAAATTTTATTCTAGCCAAAATAAAACAAATAAGACTTTCTCCAGAAGAAAAATTATTATAGGAAATACTGTGAAAAAATCCTTGCTCTGTTAAACATCATTTGGGAAATATTGGAAAAAGAAGTGAAGTTTATTTATAAACTAATTTCGAGAGGATCACGTGCTTATGATTGCTGTGGCTGGTCCCGCATTATCTAATTCATGATTCACCAATCAGATGATTCCTAAGCCACTATAAATACCCTAAGTTTTATATCACAGCCATCTTCGTTTTGAAGAATCCCCCCTTCCACCCCTACTCCTCCTTTCCTAGATGGGTGGCACGGTGGCCCAGTGGTTAGCACTGTTGCCTCACAGCAAGAACGTCAATGGTTCTAGTCCTTACAAGCCAGCCGATGTTTCTGTGTGGAGTTTACACGTTCTCCTTGTGCTCACGTGGGTTTCCACCGGGTTCCCCGGTTTCCTCCCACCGTCCAAAAACATGCAACTTAAGTTAATTGACTAATCCAAATCGGCATCATAGATATGCTCTTAGTAAGTAGTCATCTCAAGAGCAATCACTATCTGTTCATTAGCTACTACAGCAGGGGAGTTCTAGATCTACCTGAGCTCAAACTCCCCTCTCGCCTTGCAAATGAGAGGGAGCCCCGGGCTCGAGGATCTATGAGCTCAGGGCTCTCTCCTAGGACAGCATGCCAAACAAGCTTTATAACCAATCATCAGCTAAGAGTGAACTCTTGAAAAAAATTCAGAGTAGGGCTAATAATTTTCAAACTGTATTTAGGGTGCTTTCACAACATGTGAAATGTTGGCATGCCAATCTCTCTCAGAGCGCTTGTACAAGGTGGTCTCGGCCTTCTTGGAAACAAACTTTGGAACAAACGTGGATTTTTGAATCCGCTTGTGGTGAGAAAGCAATCTGACCCAACAGTCCAACTAACCAGGCTTTATCACAATGTACAATGAGTTACGATGTACACTGTATAAAAAATAGCAGCGTTTGATTTGGTACTTATGTTAATCTGGAGCAATTAGGATTTAAAATACCAACCTGAAACTGGGTCATATTTCAGAAGAGCTGTCCAGAAGATATACAATAATGATGAAACCTTGATCAAAATGATAGAATAATATAATGACAGCTACAAGAGAGCCACAATAAGCACACACAGCTGCTGTCTGGTGCACTGCGACCTACCTGCATGTAACCAATTAGATGACAAGATTTCTCAAGATTTACTTAGCTTTTTTGTCTTGTTTCTAGTCCAAGTATCCAACACACTGGAAATCTACTTTACGGCAGAAATTGAACTGCAATTCTAACTGAAAGCCACATCAACGCAGTTTTTCCAGTGTGAAGCTGCTGATTTAAAGCAATCTAGAGTGCTGCATAAATAAACATGGTGTGAATTGGAGTGACAAATTGCAGAGCTCGTGCAAACATACCCACATTGCTATAGATGCTTTAACTGCTGTCATTTTGTTGTTGTTGTTGTTCTGTGGTTATTTTTTTATCAAGTTGAAAAACGTGGGGGTCAGTGGAAGTTTCAATGACAGTAAACCACTTTACAGGCATCATTACCCCTAAACGAAGAACATAGAGCTTGACCATATCAGGGACTTCAGTCCATTTCCCCCTCCTCTTCTCCCCCCAGCTACACTGACAACCAACACCCACAATTAGAAAGGAAGCCAGCCCTACCACATCCACCTTGGATGCAGTTTACTGGCCAGCACATAGTTTCTTTTAAAGATCTTGGTTTTGCCATGTGCATTCATGGAGATATATCAATGCACTGGGATGGGAGCCACCACCTCCTCTCCCTGCAGAAGAAAGAAGCGCAGCTGGGCTCATAAACCACTGACCACGGCCACTGTGGAGACTAGTCGGAGAGGAGCTTCAGGGAATGAGCTGAGAGGAAGCCATGCTTGAGGATACATCATCTTCTCTTCAGGAAAAAAAAAAATTCTCTCTCTTTAACATCGGCCAGCAAGGCTCTCAAGGACCTCAAGGAACCCTGGCTGTAACTTCCTTCTCAACCAACATGTAGATGTGAGGTGAGCTTGGCTATGAAAATGGAGAACGATGCCCGAAATAACTTTGCACCACCAAAATGGCCTCCCTCGGTTTTAAAATGTTTATTCCAGAGGTTTGAACGATTTTGTAGAGTGACAGCCAATGCCCAAAGCCCCGGTTTGAAAATTCATGCATTTCTTTTCACCTCAAAAGTTGAGTTGAAGGTTTGTTTCAGCACCAGGTTGCGCACAAGTCCAGATGCAATGCAACAGGTTTTCAGCGAGTAGTAAATGAAGCCAGCATGACAAAAATCACAGTCAATCAGGACATTTTTGAAGTTAAATTTCATGGCAAATTTCAGATTTCATGCTGTTTGGGGCTTCCTGGAATTATTCATTTGGTTAGGCCATCGTGTAAATTTGCAACTGAAGATGTTATAAAGCATAAAACCTAATATTAGATTAAGGTGATAATATATACTGTGGGCCACACAGACACACACCACCTTGGTATTGGTGGTTTACAAGGACTCTATTACTATACCCGTAATGTATTTTACACTGTAAAAACTGCTTATTATATGGAATTGCTCTACCCCTACCCCTAACCCCAACCTCACAGAAAACCTGTGGCACATTTTGAATGTTATGACACACCATTATGTTTTTTTAAGCAATTTAAATTACAAAGACACAGGGCATTTTATCATAAACCACCTTTGTTGTCATACCTAGGACAGTCATACCCACGTCATTACAAATTTGTGTCCTTGTAAACCACCAAAACTGGTGCACTCACACACACACACACACACACACACACACACACACACACACACACACGCACGCACACACACACACACAAATATGATCTTAATTTCACAGTAAATTTCCCTAATACACACACCTAATAGCGGTAAATTTACTTTCCCAGAATTCCCTGTATGACACCTCATTTTTAATACCTTTTTGTTGACATTACTATGGTACTTTTTTGTTTTTTTTACTCAAGCTATTTATTTTACATCTAATGTTGATAAATAATGCTTATTGCAATCATTTAATTTTGTGTGTTACCTTGATGGTGTTTAGAAGTTGAATTACACTGAGCGTCTTCTATATATTAGTATGTTTCTCTGCTTGTGGGAAGTTTGTCGCATCATATGACTAAGTCATCACCACCTGCTTATAGTTGTTTTTGTGTAGTGTTAGTACTTCAAAACCCTGGTGTATAATATTATAAATCAATTGAATATTGTAAAATTGAGAACATTTGTTAATAGTTTCCACCTGTATATTTTCATATTTTTTACTGTAAGTTTTACAGATTATTTTTTACAGTGCGCGCACACACACACACACACACACACACACACACACACACACACACAAACGTCCAATGAAATGGCATGGCATGGCCCTGTGCAACCTTTATTTTTAAGAGCCTGTTTACACCTGGATATAAATATTGTATATATTTCACTCAAAAAGGAAAACCCTGTCAAAAAAGAAAACTGCTATTGTTTATTGTTGTCGTCTTGTAAGTTGCACACTCTTTTTCTCCTCAATATTAGACTAAAAGATCAGAAAAAGCCCATATATACATATATATTTTCCCTGAAGAAGACCATAAAGTTGTTAAAAGTGGAAAAAGAGATGAAAACTCCAGGTGTTTGTAAAAACAACAGCGCCCAAGAGTGCACCCTGTAGTACTCATTCTGTATCTTTTAAAACGTTAAAGAAACATTAGCATCAACCATTGTTTATGAATGAGAAAAGCAAGCGAGAGACAAAAAGGCAAAGCAGTATTATGCGAATACTTTATTATCAATGTGTGAATGGTGTTAGCTTTTCATCTGGATATTAATAGTATATGAAAACTATACACCAAAACCAGGCTTTTCCTATTTTTGCTGTATAATTTTTCAAATTGGTATTGAAAGATTCTTTATCTTTATAGATATTTATATATATAATATATAAGCCAAAGTGCATTTCCCGTTTTTTTCCTCTTGTCCATGTACACATTGCACCATACATAAATAATTACATTGTAAAAATGACTCCAGTATTTACAAGTATAATATATATTTCTTATAATATATAAAACTTTATATTAAATCTAAGTAGATGATATTTGGGATAGTTTGTGGAGTCTCTCGACATGAGCGAGTCCATGTATGTATCCATGTGTTATCTGTGGTTGTTGAGGAGGATCTCCAGCCAACAGGGGCACGAAGTGATAAACTGGCGAGAGTAACAAGGGCCCCAGCCCTTCGCAAAACTGATGCGCACACTGTTAGGGTCATAGGGTCCATCTAGCAGCTCCGACTCGGCCCCTTGCCTGAGCATGGACGAGCGTTCGTAGTCAAACACTTTAATGGAGTATCCAGGCATCACCTTGCGCACCACCAGGCTACGGCTCCCTGGGACGTCCAGGGTCGGCGAGTTGACGAAGATGGGGTGCTGGCTGCGGTTGTAGGCCCAGACTCCATCCGGCTCTTTGCTCAGGAGCAAGCCATAGCCGATCTTGCCGCGCGTCCGCTGCACGGTGCTGCTGCGCTGGTCCAGGCTCAGCTGGCCGAGGCAGAAGCCCGTACCTTGAGGTAGGTCATAAAAAATGCTGACGGCAGGCTGGTACACCGTGTAGAGGCGGCCCACCCGCGTCCGATGCTCCCAGTACGCCACATTACACCAGTGACTCTGCTTGGGGGCGTCAGGTGACAGACTGGCATCTGAAACAGGAAGAGAGAGAGAACACAGCTGTCACTCATTTGTCCCATAACACTGAAATAGACAAAGATGTTTGTTATGTGGAGTTGAAGGCTGCACTGTTATGTGCGGCCTCAAGAGGGCACTACTTCAAAACTTAGTTCATTCAATTATTTACTAACACACTGAAAAGCTGAGAAACAGTTAGAATGAGCGCAAGAAATATTATGACATTAAATAAAACTGTTCAAATCAAGTGTATATGCTCCAAAAATGATGCACAGCAACCACAAACGAAATCAAAATGATCATTTACACTTTCATGGCCCTGCTTGTGTGTCTGTCTCAGCCACACACACTCAAAGAGACAGCTCATCCAAAAATAAAAATTAAGCCACTATTTACTCTCCCTCAATTGTTTTCACACCTTTATAAGTTTTTTTTATTTTGCTGAACACAAAAGAAGATATTTTGCCGAAAGCTGAAAGCTTGTAACCATTGACTTCTATAAACAAATACTTTGGAAGTCAATTGTTACAGGTTTCCAACATTCTTCAAAACATCTTCTTTTTTGGGTTCAATGGAAGAAAGAAACCCAAATATGTTTTGAACAAGTGAAGGGTAAGTAAATGATGACAGAATACATTTCTTGGGTGAATTATCCCTTTCATTGATTCCACTTTCCAGTGCCACCTATTGCGTTCATGTCTTGATCCGGAGAGAAAGTATTTGTGGAAGGGGGGTATGTAAAAGCCATGAGCTCATATCCGGTGACGGCTCCCTCCCCCATCTCCATTCTCATCCACATTCCTGTGGGTGGGTGATGGTGGCGATGGTTTGGGTGGAGAGGGAGCGTCTCCTCCCGCTGTGGGCCTGGGGACAGCTTTCAGCTCCCTGACAACTTAGTGCAAGCCTTTGACCTCTTGACCCCCCAGGCTTCACGCTATCAGCTCAGATTAACGTGCACGCTGACTGATGCCATTAATTTGCTCCTGAGACGCTATTGGCAAGGAGATTGCAAGAGCCAGGGTCTATGGCTCCTTCACATTTGCTTGTGACTCTCAGGGTCGAACAAAGTCCCGGGTCATTCAGGAAATAGCTAACCACAAAATTAACCTTCTGTCATGGTTTACTCAATGTCATGCCATTCCAAACCTGCATGCTATTAGATTAATGGTGGAAAATGAAAAGAAGATTGTAAGAAACTTTATCCATTTCTTGTCTATATAACAACGGTTTACAATGAGAAAAGCTGTAAAGCTCCAAAAACAGCATTAACCAGTGAAAATGCACCATAAAAATCACAGATGTAATGCTTTATATGCATTGATGCATTTTGAGACCAAACAAAGTATGAAATATCAAGATTAAAGGGTTAATCACTTAAAAAAACATATTCTGTTATTAATTACTCATTCTCAAATCGTACCAATCCAACACAAATTAAGATATTTTAGATGAATTAATCATAGTAATTGTGCACCCTGATCTGACATTTACAAGTCATATTTACAGCTTCATGTGAACCACTGAAGTCAACTGAGGCCGATTGCACCAGCAGTCCGTAAGTTAAAACATAGCCTTGTTGTGACTTAAAGGGAGACTAAATTACAATTTACACACTACTAAATATTTTTGTGTTGCACCACTGAACTTAGTTTAAACGTAACACTTCGTTCCAACTAAATATTTACGGCAGTCTCCCCCCCATGTATAACAGGAGAAAAGAGATGACGGCGAAAAAGAGAATCTCGCATTTTTTTCGGTTTATGGAATAAATTTAATTTTCTTTCAAGGAGTGTTTTGTGTTTATTGTATCCATCAATTAAAATGAGAATTTCTTCACGACTGAGTTTTTCTCCCTGCTGTTTTCTCTTTCATGAGTAGGATATAAAAAAATTCAAGTTTTGATAACTTTGCGTGCATTCACGGCTCACAGTGCTGATGTGTGCGTCGTCTGTTATTAGTGACTGACTGTAATGTAATGTACTATAAAAATGTAATTTGGACAGTTATATATAGATGCATATTTTGCAGATTTTTTTAAGCAGTTTAACGATTTAAATGCTTTTTATTGGAAATTACGTCATTCAGTGTGACTATGCATGACTTTACGGACAGCTTACGACCTTCTAACTACGGTTTGCCCTAAGAACATGCGGTGCAACTGAAGTGAGAACAAATTTAGTTACAAACTAGCTAGTAGTTACTAAGCCCCTAGTGTGGACTTTACGTCCCAGTTTAAGAAAGGACTTACGATCAGCTGGTGCAACCCTACCCTGGACTGTTTCGACAATATTTTTGGTTCCTTTTCTGGCCTTTTGAATGTCTCAAAATGCTTGCTGTCTATGGAGATTGAGAGACCTCTTGGATCCCATCTAAAATATCCTCATTTTTGTTTCGAAGATGAACAAAGATCTCAGAGGTTTTGAACGAAATAAGGTCGAGTAATTAATAACATATATTTAATATTTGGCTGAACTAACCCTTAAGACTTTTCTGTCACCTGTGAACATGGCACCCTGAACATCCCGAGTTCTGTCTAATCAATGACATCACACGTTTTGGCAAGAAAATGGCAAGCAATAATCAGTCACGTAGCAATGTGTAGATGTGACATACTTCCTGCCCATGACATAAGAATTCTAGATCATTTGACACTGAATAAAAAAAATATATATTGTGTAATGTGGTTCCAGGTATACAAGACCAATCAAAATTAATGTATTTTGTCATTGTATAAAGAGCAGGTGAATACAGATTCCTCAAACCCCACATCCAAATAACAGTATACAAGTTTGAAACTACAAACTAAACAATCAAATAACTTTATAGAAGCATAAAAAAAATCAATCAACTAAGACAATCAATGCAATCACACTAATAAAATACCTGGAAATGTAATATATGAAATCTGCTGCCCATTTAAAGCATATGTGGAATCAGGACCAACTTTAAACCCTTCTCTACTGAAATGGTCCCTCACACTGGGCCCCAGCATGTTAACATTACCAAATTCCTTACATCCTCTTTAAGCTTGCAAGGTGTTTTTTTCTGCAAGAAGGTCTAATAAAACCAATGCACCTACATCCCAAAACACCTCCTTTTTCCGTAAAGTATCCATGTTAAGTAGTCATTAGCTCCATGTTAAGTCAACAGAAACAATACAGGAAGACTTGCTTCCAGCTATGCGGCCTAATGAGTGCTGAATTTGAACTTCTACCTAAATCAATGAGATGCAGAACAGAAACAATGCACCAGGAAGGTTCACATGGCTGTACACTTCAACATATGCCGCCGTTTGATTAATGCCCCCCATTTTCAACAAGAGCGAGAGGGGAAAGAGACACAGAACGGGTGGTTGAGTCTGTGCTGGCTGTTCTGTGGCTTTAAACAGAGGTGCAAAGATTAAAGGTTAATAATCTATTTAATGTTTAGCTTGGGAGCGAACAATGCTCAGCCCAGAGACCGGCCCTTTTCCTGAGGGTGTTGTGCGTGTGTGTTCATGTGTTTTAAGTGTATTAGAGCTGAAGAGAACATCAGCCAATGTTTGTGTTTGAGAGAGGAGTGTGTGTTTTGGCTGTTCTCATCTCAGCGATGCCGTGTGAGTGTGTGTCAGTGGGAAAGGAGACGGGGAAGGAAGAGAACAAATCGGGCAAACTCATTAAATTCTCAGAACGCAAAACCAATCAGTGCCATCTCTTTGTTCGTTAGATTTACTCTTCCTTTTTACTCCTGACTAGAAAGTTCAGCCTAATATAGCTTTAGAACATGGTTGTTTGTAGGACTGGGGGATTGTTCTAAGGCGATTTTCATGCACATGTTGTCAGCAAAGCTCTAGTAAACCTCCAGCACATGTGTTCAGATGGAGCAGAGTTTCCACGATAAGCTACACAAGAATTGGTTTTAAAATCGTATTTGATTTAATCAGTTGATAATGACATTAAGAAAGTCATTCTGCAATTATGACAGCTTTTTTTTGAACATGAAAGTATTTTTTCAGGTGAAGTGTCTAAACCAATACAAAAATACACTTTAAAAAAAAAAAATTAAATAACAAACAAACTTATTTTAAGCTAAAACTAAATAATTTTTTTTGAAAACATTTTTTAACCAAACTGGCAGGATTAGTATACATCATTTACATATAATACATATGCAAAATGAAATGTAAAATTATATATTATAAATATAAATTTTGGGCAGCACGGTGGCAAACACCCATACACTCTCACATGCACACTCATACACTATGGCCAATTTAGTTTATTCAATTCACAGATACCGCATGTCTTTGGACTGTGGGGGAAACCGGAGACCCATGCCAACACGAGGAGAACATGCAAACTCTACACAGAAATGCTAACTGGCCCAAAATAGGTTTGATAATTAATAATTCATTCATTCATTTTCTTTCTTTATCTACTTATCTAGCATTTGTTTTATGCAGCGGATGCCCTTCCAGCTGCAACCCATCACTGGGAAACACCCATACACTCTCATTCACACACATACACTGCAGACAATTTAGCTTACCCAATTCACTTATACTGCATCTCGTTGGACTTGTGGTGGAAACCGGAGCACCCGGGGGAAACCCACACAGAAATGCTAACTGGCCCAGCCGGGACTCGAACCAGTGACCTTCCTGCTGTGAGGTAATCGAGCTACCCACTGTGCCACCGTGATGCCCAATTAATAATACATTTTCTATCATATTTTTCATATACACTAAAAGTAAATAACATAAACAAAAATTAAATATATAGCTTATACAGGCTAGAAACCATCTTTCTAACAAAGTTTTACAGTAAATACTCATAATATACGACATCTATCATCCATCTCCCCTTCGACAGGTCATTCACCTGTGCGCTTCATTTCCAGAATCAAATCCAGCACTTCACATGAAATGAGCACAACGTTTGCGTGCTTGTGCTCAGGTAGAAGCTGGAAAATGCACATCAGCAAGCGCCACAACAAGCAGGATACAGAGTTCCTGTCTCCCCTTCCCTGGAGGCCTCAGTCATGAGTCAGTGAAGAGCCTCTGACAAGCCGCCAGAGCTGCAAATACAGCCTTACTCAGACTGAAGACAGACAGACGGACGGCAGTGTGGCTATAATCGCAGCCAATGACGCTACTTTAGTATAATAAACCTCATTTAGGCTATGAACTGCAGCGTGTAGGTGTTAGTTGGACATCTAAACTCATGTACCTTAATGACTCAGCAACGGTTTAGT
This sequence comes from Danio choprae, assembly GCA_903798125.1. Lineage (NCBI taxonomy): Eukaryota > Metazoa > Chordata > Actinopteri > Cypriniformes > Danionidae > Danio > Danio choprae. The sequence continues at coordinate 5,824,393 of CAIGQW010014484.1, read as the reverse complement.
TAACAACACTTAAGCGCTTTGGGCCCATCACTTAGAGAAGAGATAATAATGCCAGACTAAGTGCTAACTGTGTTCTCCCTTCAGTTTTTATTCCCGTTTTTTGGTGTGGACGGGGTGGAAGACAAAAGCTGGGAGCAATTACGCCGCTCTGCGTTCATTTAACCCCAGCACCTTTCAACAGCTCCGTTTACCCATTAGATAGGTATTGTGTGTTATTATTTTTATTATATTCTCAAAACTGTCTCCACCAGTGTCAATCTCTTTGGAGACACAGGCTGTCATGCTAAAATCTGACCCGCTTCCAAACTGAAGATGATATGACCGGAAAACACACAAAAATTCACATACAATCTGCGTTGATGCCCATGTGCTGCGTAATAGTCAGTATGTACTTAAAACAGTGTAAAACAAGATTTGATTATCAGAGGTAATTAGATGAGATGTGCACATTTTAAAATCTTTAAAAATATTGTCTTTTTTATTGGGTATTTTTGTCACAAATAAAACATTTCTTGATCCACCAAAAGTATTCAGTGTATGATGAATCCTACTAGAACACTGTTACACTGCACCTAGTTTTTTTTAAATAGATATGATTTAGATCTGAAATAATACACATTCAGTTTTTTTCTGAATATCAGCATGCAAATGCATTCATGAATGCAACAGCTTAACAATTTAATGATTCATTCATATAGACGATCACTTTTATAAATAAATTAGCTTTTTTTAATGAATCATTTAAATGAATTATACACTGAATCACTCATTAAGACTGAGACTTGCCCCATCCTACTGGTCAATGAGTCATACACAAAAGAAAGTCATTTGCATTGTTTCTATATGAATCAGCCATTTGAACCAATCATTTAAATTAATTATTCAGTTAATTATCCTTTAAGACAGGGACTTGCCACCACCTACTAGTCAATGATTCAGTTATTCAGTGATTTACTCAATAAGAGAGTCACTTGCTTTATTTCTAAATGAAACCAAACAAGTTAAGTGAATGATTCAATGAATCAGTTGTTAATAATAATACTGGGGCTTGAGCCATCAGCCAGTGATTATTTTAAATCCACGATAGGCTTAAACCATCAAAGGCATCAACCACAGAAACACAATCCGCAAAAATGTTTTAATTCTCGTATAAGAAAACATGTATGATTAAATTTTTTGTCAATATTGTACACCACTGCTATTATAGTATTGGCCACCCTTAGGTACAAGTGAAGTAACTTCAAAATGTAATTGATTGTATTTACTTGTGAAATATCAATCCATTGTATTATTTTGTGTAATTTCTACAATTTTCTAAATTTTCTATACCAAAATTTTTTTAAATTTAAAGACGAGCAATTCATTCCGCATGCTGCCCACAGGTGCAAAAAAAAGGTCTAAAAACACAACAGTTGCTCAAGGAAAAGATTATATTAGAGTAGTAAATTGCTCAAGGGAAAGCAAACATGGGCAGCTGAGATCAAACAACAGCCAGGGCCTTGTTGACTTACAAAGCCAGAGCTTAAGGAGGCCGTGAGACTAAAGGTTACTTTGTCAGAAGGCTAAAGTCTTTTATTTAGTCTCCATTTGCTCTCAGACAAATACCAGCCACTTTTACAAAGCTGGAAATGAACAAAAAGCACACGCACGCACAGCTAGACGGCCTCAAAAGGTATTTCCTTTGAAACTCAAAGCTTGTACATAATGCTCTGGTGGACGTGCTACTCAATCAGTAAGGTAAACATGCAATTCTCAGGCCGTTCCCAAGCCAGACGGCCATATTCACATCAAAGAAGAAAACAGTCTGCGTTGGACAAGCCGGTGTTGCGCTGCATACAGTGTGTGGCTATCAGTGTTTTGCATTATTTACACATGCAATAAGAAAACGTGGAGTAATGTGAAAACGCAGAGTGGGATGTGTTTCAGACAAGTCAAGACGAGGAACAGCTTATTATTAAGGGGTGTTATTAGGCACAAAGTTAGGTGGAGTTTGGATGCTTATGGTTGTCAAGCAACGACACGCCAGTTCAAGTGATGCGTAGACAATGGTTTTGTAATATTAACATAAATTACATTAATATTATTTTTTTTATATTGTTAAGTCCTGTTGAAATTGTGAAGCTGGCTGTGCACTGATGCAGGACACAATTATTTTACTTCAGTTTGCGTTTAAATATGTATTATTAAATAAGAATGAGAAAATAAGAAATAATTATGAAGCACAATTAATGATGTATTAAAAATATTTCAAACATTTTATTGCATTAATAAAAATAGACTTTGACCACGTGTGTGAGTGTGTTTAATAAACAAACATTTATTAAAAGAAGATTACTTCCAGGTAC
>CAIGQW010014484.1:5803616-5821648 GCA_903798125.1 Danio choprae | reverse complement strand
AGAGAGAGAGAGAGAGAGAGAGAGAGAGAGAGAGAGAGAGAGAGAGAGAGACAGACACTGTTGCTTTGGAAATAATGTGATCCTAACATTCATGGCAGCGAAGCTTTCTTGAATTGAACTGAACTGCGAGAGGGAATGAAGGGGGAGTCTGAGTCTCTTATCCTGTGCCAAGGATTAGATTCCCTCCAGCTATTAGACTGTACCATTGCGCTGACAGGCGGAGGGGGTAAAGACAGAGAGTGTTTATGCGAGCAGAAGAAACAGAACAAAGTTTTATGGTGGACAGAATTCATCTTTTGACGCCACTCTTGACAGGCCTGGGCATTTTTCTTTTTCGCCGGGGTCAGAGAAGGAAAGAAGCTGGAATTACGGACCAAGAAAAGGGAGGGGGGCGGGGAAAGTGAAACATAACAAACAACTGCCGCCGTGCTTCCCCTTCCCTCCCTCTTTGGTACGGCTCTGATTTTTTAGACGACTATCACTACAGGGCGACTTACAACACACTAACGGGCCACATTTAGGCTGGCGTCTGCGCTATCTCTGCCATCAAAGACTGCTTTATCAGCCAGACGCACTAACTGGGGCAGCGCTCTCACACAGATGGGTTTCTTTCTCTTTGACCTGTTCTCCTTTTCTTTCCCTTCACTTCATTAATTTTTAGAGTTTTTAGTATTTTCTCAGGCTGCTGCTTTCCATTGCTGGGCTGTGCAGTGCTGAAACGTTTTTGTGTGCATGTCAGCCTTTTAAAGTATATAATCATAGTTTGCATAAACACAGATGCTCAAAACATGGACTAAAGAAAGACTCAATCTTCACTCAAAAAACGACGATGTTTAAACTACTTTTTTAAAAATGAGCTGAAAAAATACAATTCTGGAGTTTTTTTTTTTTCTGGAGTTTTTGGTTGAGGGACAACTTAATTGTTTTATGTTCAATCCACTTAAATTTGTTAAACCTGTTAAGTTAACTTAATTCCTTCATGTTGTCCCTACACAAATTGATTGTATGGAACGCAGCATTTTTTTACAGTGTTGTCTAGTGTCTGTGCTTTTGTCCATGAGTTTTATAAATGTTGTTGTACTCATTTAAAGTGGAATTGCAGTTATGTGCTGTTGTGAAAGGCACAATATGTAAGATTTTTTATTAAAACGTTTTATTTATTTTATTTTTTATAGAACAGTGTTCATATATTTTGCTGACATGTGTACTTACATTATGTCAAAGAATTATGTTTCGAAGAATGTTCAATATGAGCAGTTTTAGCTATACACTCTCGATTTCCAGGTTGTTTTTATAGAAAATGGGGAAACGCCAAAAGACGCTTTCAGCCTTTCTCTGCATCATACTACCGAAATAATAAGTCTTGAATACTGTAGCTCATCCATGAACATGATTTCTACAGGAATCCTGTCGTATGTAATGAAGACGGCAACTCCCATAATTCCACACTCAGTCTCAGCATCATCAAACTAAGCTTTTGTTAGTTGTGAATATGCACCCTCTAGCAGCAAAAATTACATGTTGTGTTTTCAGTATAAGCATGTAATAAATTATATTTACTTAAAAAATATAGAGAATTTGCATATTCATTATGTAGATTAAAATAGCATATCATGTTACTCAACTTCTTTATAAAAACATGTTGCTGTGAAACAACTGGACTAAACCTGAATATTTTTCTTGACTTGTTCACTGCAGCAACCTTAATTATTAATATTCATAAAATAATGTTATATATTTAAGCCAACAAATGACAATCAATCTTCTCAGCCTCTTCTGCATCTATTAAAGTGCAGATAAACAGCATTTTATTGCACTGCAAATGGCGAGCGTATATTTTAATCCCTTCGCTATGGCTCAATAGTGTTAATGACGACTGGGTCAAATGTGCGTAAGATTCACACCTCAGAGCCATATAAAGCACAGCTTAGTTAGTCAGATTCACTGCCGGCCACTGCCTCTCCGGATACCTTAACACTCACTAGCGTTGACATTTCAACACATGGGCCATCTGAGCCCAGAGCAACAAATGAAGGAGTATATGTGGTCGACCCAGGTCAGATCTCTGGGCCTCAGCACCGATTTCCACAGCCGGGTCCAGCGGTGAGAAGACCCACAGATCTGTGTACTGATCTCCAAGGGTGAGAGCAAATTCCTTTACTATGAGAACAGACGGGGCAGTGTGGAGGACAAACTCCCATAAATACAGAACATTTACAGTCCGATCGCAGCTATATGAATTTGATCATTTGCAATACAACTTAAAACATTTTCACCTTGATAAAAAATTTGTCTTCAGTAGCACGTCTGATAGTTTAACAAGTGTATGAGCCTGTTTACAAAGAGATTTACTGACAAACATTTACTCCATATTCACGTCATAACATCCCTTTAGCAAAAAAAGCTAAGCACAAGAAGACATTTATTCCCACTGCCATTGGTGTTTTAAATAGTTTTATCAAATAGGATTTTTTTTCAATAATTGTGTGTGAGCCAATGTTTAAAGACATAGACATTATTGTCTATGTCTAAAGACAATTTCCTAACCCCTGTGGGATAAACAATAACGTTTATTGAATTTAATTGAATTAACATCAGTGTTTGAAATAACATCTTTTAGTGGTCAGATGTGGCTTTATATCACAGAATGAGTAAGAAATCCTATCATTTTATACTATTTCTATTCAGTGATAAAGGTTTTGTTGATTAGCACTGCATTATTAATATACATTGCTTATATAAAATACCAAGGATGGCTTGAAGGACACAGACAAAACTTATATTGCTACAATCATGTGTTTATGATTTTCATATTTGATCAGTTTAACTTTTTCTATCTTCTTTTTACATCTTTTAGATTACAGCATGAATGAAACAGCTATTACATTACATAAAACCCTATATTTTGTTTGTGGATACAAATGAATTATTGTCAATGGTATCTTTATTGCAATAAATACCATAAAATACTGTGATATGTATTTTTAAAATCTAAATCACCCATCACTACTGCTGCTTCAATAGGGCCACAAGGGATAGAGTAATGGTTTGTGTTTCAATGACAATGTTTACCACTTTCGGTACCAATGCAGATTAAAGATGATTCTGCACAGTATCTAAGAGGCCATGAAAATATCCAATATTTGAACCATAAAGATACGATGAACTATGAAATCCTTTCATTTATTACTTGTATCTGAAGGAAATTATAACACGAGCACATTCTAGTTGGCAGAACATTTAGCCACTAAAGTACACCATCCTCTAAAAATCACATTATTATAACAGTATGTACTGCCTTATATTTTCTGTAGATCAAAACTAAAACTAAAATACAATAAAAAATAAAAACAAACCTTACATAGTTGGTACAATTTAGTTTGAATTATTATATTGCTATTATTATAATGTGTAATATCTTTTTAAAAATCTATATTTTACATATGTTTTCATATTATATATTATTGTGTAGGGGCGTCACGGTGGCGCAGTGGGTAACACGATTGCCTCACAACAAGAAGATCGCTGGTTCAAGCCCTGGCTGGGTCAGTTAGCATTTATGTATGGAGTTTGCATGTTCTCCTCGTCTTTGCGTGGGTTTCCTCCGGGTGCTCCGGTTTCCCCCAAAGTCCAAAGACATGCGGTAGCTGTGAATTGAAAAAACTAAAATGGCCATAGTGTATGAGTGTGCATGTGACAGTGTATGGATGTTTCCCATTGGGTTGTGGCTGGAAGGGCATCCGCTGTGTAAAACATATGTGGTTCATTTTGCTGTGGCAACCCCTGATTAATAAATGGACTAAGCTGAAAAGAAAATGAATGATGTTATTCTGAAATGATTTTCAACGTCAGTTGAAGTCAGTTGAGAATTTCAACGAGTATTTAAAGACAAAAAAGCTCTCTTTTCAGCACTATTCAATACAGAACACTACTAAAAAATGTACAAACCTACTGACAACACAGCAGTGCTCAAACAGGGCAAATGACATTCCCATTAACTATCCCAAACCCGATGCCATCCTCATTGTCATTCAAGAAATGAAGACGCGAAAATACACATCATCCATTATTCATGTAATGATGATATATTAAGTGCAACTTATCAGAAAACCAGAGTTTGATCACCGCAAATATATTGCTGTCATGAAAGATATTTGGCATACATTAAAGTGAGATGTGCTCTGGCAGCTGAATGATACACAGCAGGTACGGTTTCAGCGATTGAGACAGTCCTAGTGCTCAGGTTAATTTAAGGCGAAAGCTATGTATTTGGATACAGCTCATCTGCAAGTTGATGGACACATACTCAGCTCAGATGATGGCATGCTATTGATCGGCCCAATGGATCATAAACACTCAAGTCAATGCATCCTGACAGCCTTGCCGTCTTGGCCTTCTGTTTCAGTCACAATGCTTGAAGCCATGCACGTGTGCAGTAGCTTCACAGCTGCTTTCTAAAAACAAAGCAAACTGTTTATGTTTCCCCATTAAAAATGCACAAGCAAGCACTTCTAATACTTTGTGAGGTAACAGGCCTGTCAGCATGAATGGAGAGACAGTTTAAGGCTCTAGGGGTTGATGATGTACTGAATGTCCTTACATGGTCATTACATGCCCAGTTACTTTACTAGTAATCTGAAAAGAGCAGATTTTAATGTATGAGCATGAGGTTTATGAATATAATTATTAAATATATTTAAAATAAGTAAATATTATTACCATGTGCTACCCAGTTAAAAAAGGCTTACATTAGGAACGGTTGTCAGGAAGGAAAAACTAAGCAAGGTGGACTAAAAAAAACAAGTGCCAATAACATAGCCTTGAGACACATCACACTTAAACAGACACTCCCCCTGACCTTTTTACCTCATAATATTACTAAAATCCACCCAAAATAAGAGCAATAAGAGAATAAGGTCGCTTGTTGTAGATTTTCAAAGTAAAATATATTATTAATATGTACATGATATATTTGATTCTACTTTAGAACATCTTCAAAAATGTAACTAATTGAAGAAAAATCCAATATCTAGAAATATTAGATTAGGAAAGGCTGTCAGGCAATAAAAAGAGAAAGCAAAACAGACAAAGAATCAAAGAAACAGAAATAGCCGAGCACCAAAGACATAGCCTAGAGGCATGCCATACCATACACTTACACAGAAACAAAATTAAAAAAATATTCTCTGTAATTAAAATTTACATAATATATTATAAAAATTCCTATTTCTAGAAGGCCTACATTAAAAAAACCTGTCAGTTAGGAAAAAGCCAAGACAGAGAGACTAAAATTGTCAAGCGCCAATGACACAGCCTTGAGGCAAATCATACCATACACTTTAACATACACTCCCCCAGACGTGTTCACCCAAAATACCTCTAAACTCCACAAAATGCCCCACAACAAGCAGAAGTGAATAGGCTTGTTTGCTGTGGGTTTTCAAAGACCTCACTAAGGGCCACTGAGGTATGGCATGAACTCCCTATTGAGGGCTGTAATTGCATTTAGAAAGAGAGACCAGACTCTGGACACAGAGCAAATATGTCCAGTTAGAGCAGATCAACTTAGTCTTCCTCTAGCTCTCCAGTGCTCACAAATCCCGTTTTGTGTCTCTGAGGGAGTCTTTTGTTCTGTGCTTAGATTGACCAACAGGGCAAACTAAAACAGGTACAGTGTGCTTTGTCATACCACTAATCACATTAGAGAATGTGCTGCGGCTAAGTGAGTGAAAGAGTGAGTGATTGCAGTTTGATCGCCAGGCCTGACTCTGTCTGTCTCTCTAGCTATATCTCTATTTGCCTTATCTGTTTTGCAGTCATTAGCGTGAGGATCAAGGACTCTTAAATGTTAAGAAAAGCAAACGGCTCCTTCTTTGGGCAGCAGGGTTTTTCAATACTCATGTATTGTTTGAAAAGATTTTGTAAGAGTGTAGTAGTCAAAAAAATGACTTATATGACACAACTGCCACTGGAAAATGAATTGAGGAATAGTGATGTAATAGATGTTATCCGAAATGATTCAATAATATATTATATTATATACACATTAGGGGCCAAAGATGAGACGTTCTGTTTTGTTGTCTGCAAATATATATACATTTTGGAAAATACAATGGCAAAATATAGATAACAATCTATAATCTTGTACTGTAACTGACATATTCATGTAAAAAAATAGAACAACATACATATTCTGACCTGCACTTATTCAAATATACATCTTATTAAGCATTACTAAGTCTTATATTTTATTAAAATATATGACAAACAGGTAAAACTAGTGGCTTGAGGAATTGTGGCAAAGTTTGAAGATTTAAAATAATGATATTGATGATAATTATTTTAATTATTAACATTATTATATTAGTGCTACAGGATGATCTTGGTGGGTGCCTTCCATAAGTCATTATAAACCATACAGTATATTACTATAACAATAACAGTTTATTATTATAAATCTATAAATATGTGATATTATTAACTGTTAATTACTGTACATCACATCTGTCACTGGCAACTGAACTGACAAATGAATATACAGAACTCATTCCAGTATTTAAAAATCTACAAATTTGTTCAACCTTGTACACTGGGTAGGAGATTTAAACAGTGGGTTTGGAGAGGAATCACATCATTTAGTTCAGTGACCTCTAACGGATATTTCATGAGTTATCAGACCTTATCCGATACATTTGGCCTAGACAAGCAGGATTTTTACAGATACTTGGAAGTTAGAGATTACTTTAATTAAAAAAAATAAAAATAGATTTAAGGATAATTTGATCACAGTATTTTCGGATGCATACATAAAAGAAGAAAACAAAAAACTGGTCTTTAAATTATATGAATGCATACAAACCCATAAGACTCATTCATCAAATTACATAAAACAAAAATGGGTGAAAGAGTCAAACCAACAAATAACAGAGGAAGACTGGACAGATATTTGCGTTACACATGAAAAAAAAACACAAACTTGAGAGCTTGGAGAGAGTTTGGATGGAAAAATTTAATGAGATTCTTCATAACTCCTAAACTGTCTGCATTGCGTGCAGGTACTGAAAGTTTGGAACCTCAATGGCTAACCATTTTCACGTTTTTAGGGCTTGCCCAAAAATACAGACCTTCTGGTATGATATAGCGACTGAAATAAAAAAGGTTAACTGGAGAAGAATTGGACTACTCATTTATTACATTATACCTTGGGAAAATACCAGAAATTATTCTAACTATTAACAAATATTTAATTCAAATCCTTTTGGTAAGTAGCTGAAAAGCCATAACTCGAAAATGGTTTCAGGCTGATCCTCCAACAAGGGCTCAATAGATAGGAATTGTAAAGGAAATACACTGTATGGAGAGACTGACTTTTAACCTAAGATTTGATTCAAAAAAGTGCCACATGTACTGGCAAAAATGGTCTAGGTATGTCATTGTAAACAATTTGTGATAATGTACGTCAAATGTATTATGACTTGATTGTGTAACCCATATGACAACTGCTTTGTTATTTGTTTTTATTTACATTTTTTCCCCATTTGTCTTTTTTTGCCTCTTTTAAATAAAAATTTTAAAAAGTAAAAAAAAAGAAAATCTACGTCTATGTCAAACTCACTTTCTTGACTACAAAAATAATAATAATGAAAGTCTCCCCTTGCGAGTTCAAATCCCTACTACGCACATGCATATCCAGCTTGGTTAGTCTGAATAATATTTCCATAATTTTGGGCTTCAAACTCAAGGGAGAAAAACACAACTCCACTCGTGGAGCTCTGGAAAAATCCAAAAATACACCAGTGCCAATATGAGTTAGCTTGACAAGTGTGCACTGCCTTCAACCCTTTTGATTGTAGCACCCGTTTCTAAAACAAGAGAACATCATCACTGCTTGGCCAAACTTATGGAAAGAAAGAAAGGAAGGAAGGAAGGAAGAAACAGCAAAACAAAACTGAGAAATTTCACATTAAAAAGTCGGAAAACGCTAAACGAATCCAGTGTGAAAATAACATTACGTCAGAAAATTACTCACACCGTAACTAGAAAACACAAAATTAAAAGTAATAGTTTAAGGATGGTGAGTAATTGCGAAGGAATCATTTGAAGACCAGTGCCACATCATGTCCCACACACCGTGTCTGTTTCTCCGATGTCTCTCTCTTAGGCCGAGCAGAGCACACACAGTTGAGCAGAATTTGGACTTGTGCCATTCTTTTTTAAGTCTGGTAAATTTCAGTTTTGTTATGAATCTTTTGTCATCATCCCATGTTCATGCAGTATGTAGAATGAACTGAGTCTCCTAAGTGGCAATCAGATGGTCTGATGAATTTCTGATATGCCTGAAATGTTGGTCGCCCCCTGTGAGGGTATCTCACAATTGAATCAGAGTTATGCATGTTTCATTTTCTGACAACATTTCTGGGTCCAGAGGGGTATAATGTGTTGATTTCACACATATAGTGTGAGAAGTCAAGTCACAGCTCGACAATCAAATCTTATAGTGTGCGCACATAATACAAATCGGGAAATTTGGATTTACATCGCATGCAGTCTCTCATATAATGACTTAGGCAGTGTATGTCCTGCCTTAATGAAGGTTAAAGTGAGGATGTGGGACTCCATGGGCCCCTGCAGTTAATCCACACAGTGCATTCTGCAGGCTAGAGGAATGCGTTGGCTCTCCCAGTTTTAAAAATACTGACAGCCATAGGTCCCTGCACAACTGTCAATGTTCGTCTGGGGAGGAAGGGGGAAAACATTCTTCACTTTATTTTAGCTAGGCAATCAAACAGCACACCTAAATCACCACTTGTGCATTCAATGCCAGCATTGGAAATGTATTATAATTACCAGGGATCAGAAACTGGTCGAAACTAAAAACGGCCTTTGCATCTAGCATTGCCACCTTTTTTTCGCCTGCTCCCCTCTGGGCGCAGGCCAGCTGACACCGAAAGCAAAAGCTTTATTGGTGACGGTCGCTCAACGGAGTATTGTTCCCCCTTCCGCAGCCTTGAGAGGAGGCTCACTACAACACTAAACTAACAGTTGGACATTCCATACATTTTTAATGGCATGGCTGCCTCTTTATTTGTTTCCCTAACCCCGTGGCCCGGGCTGAATGAATGGCTCTATTGGAGGAGGCAGGCAGGCGCAGCGGCGTGCAGGGTGGAGGGAGAAGAGAGATGGGCTGCCCCAGCCATCCCAGAGTGCACCGCACGACTCCATCACTCATTCATTACTGAGTGAGGGTGGGGGAAGCGAGGAAATGATTACCTGTACAAATGGTCTGAATGTTTTACCCAAGCTCTTTCTAGGTATGTCTTTTAAAAATTAATACACTATTTACATAAAGGATGATAAATAAGCATGCCACTGTGAAAGTCCTAAAAACTAAATTAATTTAAAAATAAAGTATTATAATAATGGATTATAAATATAAAACCAAAATAAATATATTAAACAGAAATTTAAATGACTGGCCTATATTAATACCTGCAATAATAGGGTAGAAAAAAACTCTTAAGATAAAATAAAATAAAAGTTACTGTGCAGGCACAGCATAAAATTAAATTAAATTACATCATGACAAAGACAGTTTAAATAAAAAAAATCTATGATTTTTCCAAAATCCTTCACATCTTGAAATATTTACACTCCTTAAACAACATGAAGAAAAAAAAAAACCCTGAATATCACTACAACCCAAATCAAGAACTCACACACGCAATCCTACAGACAAAGACAAAAACAAGGTACAGACCCAGCAAGATGTAAACAACAAGATGGTAAACAAGTATGCATGTCTGTTTCTGAATCTGTTGTGGGATACAATAGAGGTGGGAGACTAATTCAGCTGATGAGTGTTTGTTTGCCTTGTTTACGTGTGTTATGTAAGGGGAAAAGGAAGTCGGTCATTCAGGACAGGAACACACGCTGTATGGTATAGCCATGATGATACTGTACAGCATATGTTATGTAAAAAAAAACCTCTTGTGAATACCACACACATACACAAACGCACATCCTAACCCATCACCTCCAAGCCGCTTGGCTTCTCTTTAACATTCCTCAGCTTCCCCCTGCCGTCAAAGGGGTAGTGGAGCAGCCCCTTCGCTACAAAACCCAGGCAAGCTTTTTAAAACAGGATGTTTGGCTGAGGCCTCCTTCCCCTCAAATAAACAATCCGCAGAACCTGATTTTCTGGAGGCAGGGTGGAAGTACTCCAGTCACATTATTTCCACATCCCGTATCCTGGAGCACTTGGGGCCCTGGGGGAGTGTGGGCAGGCTCTGGGGCTGCGGTGGAAACCTGAGGCCCCGTGCCAGGCAACGGGAAGAGGGGAGAGGGAGAAAAAAAAAGATAAAAGGAGGGAAAGAGCGAGAGGGGGAGAGATATAGAGGCTCGCCGAGGTGAAGGGGGAGAGCAAAAAGGGTGGCCCCTGCACTGTCCACCCCACTGTGGCTCATTTTTCATCGACATCGAAACACTCAGTATGTTTACATGGACAACAATATTCACACCACTAAGGCAATGCATTGATTAACACTATATATATTGTATAACTTCAGGACAGGTTAACTATGTATATATACTGTCCACCCACAACACCCTAACTCTTTCTGATTTTGGTTTAATGTAGTAACATACCTTTTGTAAAGCTGCTTGGGAACTTCATTCATTTTCCTTCAGTTCCTTTATCAGGTGTCGCCACAGCGGAATGAACCAACTATTTTGGCATATGTTTTACGCAGCGGATGCCCTTCCAGCCGCAACCCAGTACTGGGAAACACCCATACACACTCACTTACACATACACTCATACACTATGGACAATTTTGTTTACCCAATTCACCTATAGCGCATGTCTTTGGACTGTGGGGGAAACTGGAGCACCCGGAGGAAACCCACGCCAACATGGGGAGAACATGCAAATTCCACACAGAAATGCCAACTGGCCCAGCCGGGACTCGAACAAGAGACCATCTTGCTGTGAGGCGACAGTGCCACCCCTGCTGAGGAACTTGAATTGAATTAAGATTCTACGATGTATACAGATTTTTGATTACCCTAATCTGGCTAAAGTCATAGTCAAAAAGTAAACAAATCAAATGAAGACATGAAATACTCCATTATTTTTGTCATGTTATCACGTTATATGTGCTATTCAGTACTGTACATTTACTTGGACAACAATATAACAATACGACTTTTTTTTTTTAAAACAATACAATTAAAGCAATACCCTGATTAAGAATGAAAATAGAGATTTTTGTCATACTCAAACACAAATTAAGATAGAAAGTGCATTCCTATTTCAGTCGCATTTAGCCTGATAAGGTGCAGTACTCAGTATGTTCACATGGACAACAATATTCTGATATTAACACAATTAAGACGATACTCGAATTAAGCATCTACAATGTACAAAGAGATTTTTGATGACTGTAAGTGCAGTATCGATGTTCACATGGATAACAATATTCCAATATAAACATGATTAAGACAATACTTGGACTAAGAATTTACAATGTACTGTAATCCGAGATTTTTGATTACTTTAACCTGGCTAAAGACATAAAAAAGTAGTACCTTTAATTTAATAATTTAGTAAAACTTAATACACATATGTGCATAATCATCCTATTACTGTTGCGTATGACTTTTTAATGACAATGTTAATTGATAAAAGATGATAAAATTAAAAAACACCAAAAAGTGTATATAGTCACATAATAAAGACTAAAAGCTGATTTATACTTCTGTGTCAAGCGCACGAGTATGGTCAGGCGCAGCCTTCGCGTGGTCACATACACTTAGCCGTGGCTGATCCTGATGCTGATGCGTAACTCGCAAAAATGTAACTACATGTCGCAAGGACGCATAGCGCAAGCTCTGTGATTGGTCGGCTTGGTAGCAGCGACGAATGTGGGCGGTGCTGAGATCCACAAACCCAATAGAGCGACAGAGTCCTGTGAAGAAGCTCCAGAAGGAAACTTTTGTTTTGTGTTTTCCTTGTGATGAAAGTTGTTGCACGTCTGCCGGTTTCTGCCTCTGAATGAGCGAGTTTTAGATACTTGAACATTAAGGTAGCATTCAGAAAAAACGAAACACCTGCGAATAAACTTGACACAGAGAAACATAAAAACCTCCTGCCAGCTAGCGTTTCGCATAACATCACACAGAAGTATAAATGCACAACTACGCGCAAGGTATGTGCCGTGAGTCACGCTGATCACTCGATGCAGAAGTATAAATCAGCCGTAACTGTATACTGATATGTGAAATTCTGGAAAGAAACGAATGGTGTCATGTGGGAAAGTAATGATGTGCAAGTAATTGATGTATATATCATGTAAAAAAGAACATAAATACAAATATTCTAAAAGCAACTCATGTAAACATCTTAATCCTAATAATGTCTTATTTAAACAATGTTACAGCAGCAGGACAAAGTGTGTTTGGGTCTGCTGTCTGTTTCTGTAATATGGACTGGCATGGGATTTAAAAAAAGAGGAAAGCTCAAACTGAAATGGTCCCAGTGCAGAGCTGTTTAGACTCTTAAAGTTATATAACTCATCATTTGTAGATTTGCTGTAAATGACGTAATGTAGCTGATGTTACTCCCCTGATTCTAGTTTACCTCAAAGATAGGCAAAATACATTGTAGTTAAAGTCTTCATATTGCATAGAGGTTTTCAAAGTCTGTGATCTTTCTGTATTCAGTGGTTATTGGAAACGTTTACTAGAAAATGTAATAGTTCGCTTACATTTTTGTGGCTATCACTGCAAACTGGCTGCATTTTTTTTGTGATGTTTTCTATCGTTTTAGAAAAGATCAGAAAAAGCCCATATACACAATGTCTGACCTTCCTCACGAAAAAAATGATGAAAGTTGTTTAAAATGGACAAAGGAGACAGAATAAGACAAAAGGTCTTCTTTTGTTTTCTATAGAAAAAAAGGAGCCTTAAGTCAAAACTGACAGATCTTTCATTTTTTGTGTGACTATCCCTTTAAAAGCTCAAACGAATGCGAAATAAGTATGCTTTGACACCAAAAAGAATTTAAAATGCAGTCTAGATCTTTTCTGGCATCTGTGAAGCAGCTAATAAGCTGAGGGAAAGACATCACATGCTTTTTTAAGGCTGTTCAAATCTATGTATGCAATCAAATCAGTGGTAATCGGCACACTGTCACATGCTCCAATGACTTTGTTTAATTGTTGCACTTCCAGATGCCCTTTTCTTGCACTTTAGAAATGAGGTCAAGTCAGACAGACTGGCATCTATGTAATGCTGCCTGATTATCAAAAAGTCTTTTTGTGATTTTTTTTTTGATAGGGCAAGCATGTTATTATGTCAGACTATCAGTCAAAACAAAGTACATGCTTTTTAAGATAACGTACAGAAGAAGTTGTACTATTAATGCTGTGATCAACTAATGTTTCCTTGTGCTAGGAACATTACCCGATTAGCTCAGTTCAGATTCAACACCTTTCATAATTGATGACACAAGCCACATTTTGGCACCTTAACGAAAGAGCATCTTGCCACATACTTTCAAATTTTTAAACATCTACGGTATGGATAAGTTGACACAACAATGATAAACACAACCTAGGCTCATTCTGATTACATACCCCTATATACATTTCTGGATGGAGCAAAATACATACCAGGAGCTCCGTTTTTTTGCAGTTTTTGTTTTTGCAAATCCATCAGAGGCTGATGTGTATGCTTTTTCAGATCTCAAATCTCAATTATGAGTGCCATTCGCACCTGCTGTTCTCACGTAAATCAACCAGAGGCTGCTATCGACTGACTGTCTACTGACCGATCGACTGACCCACCCTCCCCCTTCCCTAAACCCAACCAATAGTGTTTTAAAAAAGCACCGATTGACCCGCCCGCCCCCTTCCCTAAACCCAACTGCAGTTTTTTAAAAAGCAATCCAGAAAAATAAAAGCCCTCTGATTTTTACCACGTTTTCAGATTTTACCACATTCTCACCCTGTTATTTACTTGTTTATTTTATTTTTCAGCTTTTGTTTTTGCCTTACGTGTTTTCTAGAACCGTTCCTCACCGGACTCGAACCCGTTGTCACGGTCAACTCTGCTCTGCGTCTCAAGTCCACCAACGTACATGTCGAGCTACCTGACAAACTGGTAACAGCGGAAAAGCCAACCATACGAAGGTAAGCGGTCAGCTGGTAAGCGAGAAAAGGAATGGCGTCATACCGCCCCGTAGCGTTCATTTTAAAGATGAAATGTAGCCATACATAGCTCTGGCTACATAATTTGCGATCTCCAGACATGTATATAGGGCTACGTTTTCAGAATGAGCCTCTGTTGGATAAACATAAAGGTTTTTTCTTTGTGTTTTGAACCCGCAACAATGCTGTCCAAACAATACCAGTTCACACAGATTCACGAAAACAACTTAAAAAAAAGTGATATCAATTGCCAGGCCAGTAGTTGGCGATGTCATTTTGTAAAAAAAAAACATTGTGCATGTGCATATTCGGCCACTTTTATTTTGGCTGACACAGGTTCATGCATGCCTATAGACTGAACATGTAATATGTATTTGCGTGACATCACCATTTTATACATTTACATTTTTGTAGCTTACAGGGAGACAACTGAAGTTTACCAAAACATAAGTAAAGTTAAAAAGACATGCATATAGAAAAACTGACACAGTGATAAAACATCATCCGATTGACAAATTTATATTTTGACACATGCAAATATATAAACATGCTACAAATAGAGAATTTGCGTGTGTTGTGTTATTTGTAACTGTCTTTCTATTTGCACATGTTTTCTTAACTTGCAGTGCATTTGAGCTCTCTCAGTCACCATACCCCAACATGTCATGTAAATAAAAAATACCGCTGAGTAATCGTACCCTAATTTACATTTTAGTTGCTCTTGAACTGAGAGCAGTACATGGAAATACTTTCCCATACCCTGGCTTAAGATGTTACAAGTTCCTGGTTCAAAACCTCAAGGTCTAATGGGCTGAACAGAGGTATATAGGACACCAACACCAGTTCCCAACACCCTGTTCATGAAAAAGCAGACTTGCTAGCTTCAATTTAGTCACAATGCTGATCAGTTTGGTAAAGTCCAGCTCAACTGAATGAGCCTGTCACTGCTTTCCATTTTTAAAAACACTGATAGACCTCACATAGGGACGCCAGCCTGGCTGTGGTCTACTCCACAAAAACAGTGAGGGCAGTGTAAACATTGCAAAGCCCCACAACTTAACCCAGAGTAAAATTACAGCACAGCAAACCATTCCTCTATACCTGACTGAGCCTTTCCTCCTCCTCAGACTAGAACGCCACTCCGTGCGTAAACCCACTCACACAGCCATCCCACCGCCTTTCCTTCATCCTCAAAGAAAAATAAACACAACATACAAACACAATGGCACCACAGGGTTCCACAGAGAGATGCGTGATCTTTTTTACAGCGAGTTCTCACCATGACTGTGACAAATGTATAAATGTACACTCATGAACATATTAAATCTGTTTCTTTTAGCACATCTGGTGACAAATTCCAAATAGCGTTTATCTCTCAGCTGTAGCACATCTATGGCCGGCCTGAGAATGATTTGTAAACAGCCACTGGTCTTTGCGTCCCTGCCGACCCCTCCACTCCACATCTGTCAGATCCCTCATTACAATGACTAATAATCCCTGGAAAAACAATTCTACCGCTCTGCAGCAGGAATGTGCGTCATTCACAATTCATTAGAGATTTCTGGATTCCAATTCAATTGCTGAATTGCTAGCAAAAAGGATGCTGAATTTCACTCAGAAATCTCATTCAACAACTGCACAACATTTCGAAATAATTGCAGGAACATGCTTTAAAGCAAAATGTGGAGGATTTTTTTATTATATTGGTCCAAAAAATTCAATAATTGTGTATATCCCCCCCAATGAACACAAATAAATTAATGCAAGATGAAGTTAAATGAAATGAAACAAAAACAAAATTGTCGCTTTTAGCATTTCCTTTTAATAGATAGATAGATAGATAGATAGATAGATAGATAGATAGATAGATAGATAGATAGATAGATAGATAGATAGATAGATAGATAGATAGATAGATAGATAGATAGATAATTTATTAGATTGATTGGACTGATTTTTTAGGGAAGTGAATTGTTCATAAAAATGTCAAAAATTAACTAATTAAAACCAAAGATTACAGTGAAATAAAGTGTTTTATGTTTTTGTAGGGGAAATCAAATAATTCAGGTGCAGAATTTTTATAATCAAATGTAAAATTACACTGTAAAAGACTTTACTATATAAATAATTCAAAGTTATTCTTTATTAAAGTTACAAATGGTAAAATTTCTTGTGCCTGAACACTTTGAACACTGTCAGGCCTTAAAAATGTGCAAATGAAAAACTCTTGGTTAAACTCTGCATTACAATTACTACACAATTGTCATGTGTCCTAAACGGTTTCTCCGTGTTAACTATAATCCTAACTGAACACTGCAGATCCTGCGATGTGAATATTGCAGATGTGCACATTGCGATATCAATGCTGAAACCATATATTGTGCAGCCCTAGTATAAACATCACTTTTGGAAAAATTTACTACATGTATAACTGTTAATAGAAAATTAATAAATCAACTCTAAAATACATGAACTATAAATTCAACTATAATTTTTTGAACCAACATAATGGGGAAAGAACTCCAAAATATAATCATCTGTTTTACATTTAACTTCTATCTAAACTTCAATTCAGCATTCTGAGAGCAGCCAGTTGAATTTAAATTACAGCTCATAAATCCCCCCCAAAAATGTAATAACCCCTTTTAATCATTGACATTATCATTGAGCATCAGAAGCAGAGGATGAGGAGACCACCTCCCGATGCAGGGGCTTATGATGAACCACAAAGATCACAAAAACCCCAATACAGAGAGGAAACACAAACTCACATGCATGCAGTTATACAGGAAGCAATGAGACCTACTTCAAAGAGCATAATTCTGATCTCCACACGGCCACAACAAGGAGTGAGGAAACAGGTGGGCTGCATTACAACCCAGTCACAGCTACAGAATGTGACTAGAAGCTCACACACATATTTTTACAGACACACATGTAGCACATCAGAACCACATGTTTCAACAGCCATGCTTTGAAAGCATAGCGAACACTTAATCAATAGCTGTGCGTTGACACAATGTAGACATAAACTGACAAACACAGTTGCTTTTAAAGGAGAAACTGCGGGTGAAACCGCGAACTACAGACAGCCAGATATAAACAACACAAACAGACAGAGATGTACCCAAACACACAGGAGCGCAGACATCACAGACACCAACACAAACACGCAGAAATGCAAATATTCACATGGATTCCACGGCTAAAAACAAAAAAGCTTACGGAAACTTAATAAAGATTTAAAGCTGAAAATTTTGACGCTCTGCGCTTCAAACAAACTCACTGAGGCAACAAGACATCAAAGATCTATTACATAAATAGCCTCAGATCTCAAGCATCCACAGACTGACTGTCTTTCAAACCAAGACGCCAAAATTCTCTAAAATCTTGCCCTTGGGCGGCGGGGGAGTTTTCATCGGGCTCGTTCAGATGTGTTCTGTTGCTATTGTCAGACAGAGTGGATGAGTGTTCAGAGCAGGAGTTACACTCGCCCAGGGGCTGCAATTCTGCTCCCATCCCACCTTCGGGCCCCCCTGGC
This sequence comes from Danio choprae, assembly GCA_903798125.1. NCBI lineage: Eukaryota > Metazoa > Chordata > Actinopteri > Cypriniformes > Danionidae > Danio > Danio choprae. Next base: position 5,803,900 of record CAIGQW010014484.1, on the reverse strand, counting down.
CTCACTTTTAAGAGCTTTACTATTTCCTGCATGTGGGTGGGGTGGGATAAGGGACTCGGGGTGGGTGGACTGCCATATGGATGAACGCTTTCAGATTTTTAGATTCCCTTATTTACAGGTAGCACAAAGAAGATAAAATTCTATAGGTGACCCAGTCCATAACTTATGTTTAGTTCTGTTTTGGTGTCTAAGTTTATTGATTTGTAGAGGCTCGTGGAATGGAATTTCAACAATCTCAGATATAGACATTGTTTTGGAGGTGTCAGTTTAATGATATATATATA
>CAIGQW010014484.1:5786080-5803216 GCA_903798125.1 Danio choprae | reverse complement strand
TATATATAATACTATATTTATTAAACATTTCTGAAAATATTTTCAATAAATAATGGTAAATCTAGGAATGTTATATAAGCCTCAGTGCCAAGCAACATGCCATTGTCTGAAGTTAAATAATGAATATTTTATATTATAGAAAATAATTACCAATCAAATGTCAGAGAACAGTATGATTTTTAAATAGTAAAACATAAATTTATCAAACAAGTAAATACGCTATACTTTTAGAGCAGTTTTCCCCAAATAAATGCTAATAATTTAGATTTGCAATCAGAAGAAAAAATTTGAAAAATTTGAAAAAATCAAACAAACCCAGCCTTGGTGCTTTAAAGACATTACCAAAAGACATTACCACCATTTAAAGAGGTGCGCTCACTAGCATATTAGCTCTTATAGTGTTATCAAAATGGCTAAATTTGATTGTCACTGGTATCAACAGTTAAAGAAGATCAAGTCAAGTCAAACAACTAAACATGTTATCCACCGTCACTCTGCCTTCTGAAATGCTGATGTATAAAAAAGCAATCACAATTAACAAGCCGAGCTGCAAACCACCACAGCATAAATTCCAGATGCTCTCCTCTCTCCAGCCCACCTCCTGTCAACAGTGTGCCTGGTGCTGAGCTATGGTACCAGAAGGATTTCCCAGGCCAGTGCCAGGCCCCGGCAACCCTCACAACAGAAAAGGCCGAGCCCAGGCCGGCTCCAGATTGGCATGCCGAAAATGGGCCTGCCGGATACTGGCTGCAGCCTCCACTGGCTCTCAGTTGGTCACTGTGCCTAATTGCCACCATTAAAATTCTTCACGTTGTTCTACTTTTTACTTCCCCTTTGGCTCTCCGTAAAGCCAGGGACTCAACCAGTGGGTGACAACTGATGGCACTGACTTATTTTGGCCAGGTTATTTTGTTACACAGATTATTTTATTCAGTTTGTCAGTAAATGATCTCCGGTCATCTGTTGCTTAAGAATGGGTATGTACATGATAATTTACAACGGCTTCTTAAATTAGTAGATATTTAATCAGCAATTAAAGCATGTGTGTGTGTGTGTGTGCGCGCACTTACCCAGTGGCTTGTGTTCTTCGCTGGGGGAAAGTCTTGAGTATGGAGGAGGGGGTGACTCTAAAATATGACAACAGTATAATTATGTTTGGAACTGAAAAGGAAATTAAATATAATTTAATATATAATTTAATCTGGACAGACTACTTTGGTTTATGGGTCAAACAAATAGCAATATTTTAAATGACAAAACACAAACTTGGCTATATCTATAACCTTGTTTACACACAGAAAGCTCCAGATCATGCTTTTTTTTTATAGTGCTTTGCAATATCAATATGATTGAACTACTCTTTGTTTTAGTTAACATATTTTAACACCATTATATAGTTGAATTCCAGAGAACTCCACATACATTCCTCAAAAAACAGCACAAACGATAGCAGAAGAAACAAATTTAATCTAAATTTGGTTACAGGTCAAAGCTGCAAATTATACTTCACAATTTAAGAAGAATTTTAACTAAAAAACCTATGCACAAATGCACAGACTTAACAGCAGCTTGGTTTAATACTTTCATTCTCTACAGTTAAAATATACCACTCTTGTTTTAATATAATAAGTAAATAAATATATTTGAGTAGGCCCAGAATAAATATAATGTACACAAAAGCACAAAATAATAGTGTGAGGTTTAATAAGACAGATTTAAGACATTATTTTACAATTGTACACAACACCCAGCCTTGGAATCATAAGGCTTTACTTGCATTATGAGAAGTTTTGTGATAGTGAGCTTTAAAGTTTTTGCAGTTCATATTGTAAAAATTGTTTTCTAAATAAAAAGTCCTGAATGCAATGTATGCAACTTAAAAAAAACATAATACAAATATGTTGAATAAAAATATGTGAATCATTGAGGAAAAAAATGTCAGGTAGAACCTTATAATTCCAAGGTGACAAAGTGTTTTATTTAATGTCTTTCTGGGTCAATTTTCAAGGCTGAATAAAACATAAGCCAGTTTTTGAGACGATTCACCATTTAATAGCATGGACACCAGTCGTGACGATTTCTCCATTTAAGATGAATTCAAAAACTACTTGTAAAAGTACAATTACGTTTTTCAGCCTTGCAAAGCGTAAATCTCTTCTAGTATCACTAAAAGTTCTAATGCACAAAAGGAAAAAAAGCCTCTGGACAAGTAATGACCTCGCCTTTTGGTCATGGGGAAAAAGAAAAGCACAATGTGGACTGTCTCTTTAAGAGTGGCGGCAGTAATTGCCAGGATCCTAAACTCAGTCACTCAGATACACAGCGAGTCAGTCTGGCGCCAGTTGTATGCAAACTGTATATTACTGCCACTCCTTCACCTAAATAGCATGAGGGGGTCCTCCTTATGAAATAAAGGGACTTTTAAAGCGCAACTTGAAACTGATATTATTTCCAAAAGATTTTGTTCGAGTAAATCCCATAATACTGCCATCCCAATAAACAGCTACAACAAAACAAATGTATAAAAGTATACTGATAAACAAACCCTGTACTAAAAGAAGTTAAATGCGTTGCAAAAACTTGTTTTAGGTGATTAAACGGACTCGTGTGCATAGGGCAATATCTGAACAATAGGATATCTCTCTTTAAAGTGGCCTGTGAAAATTAAAGTAAAAAAAAAAAAAGCCGTCAAAACCATTGATGGAGTTTGAAGATTGAGAGGGCTCTGTTGTTCAATCGCATGAAAGAAATACCATCTTCATGGGGCCACGCATGAGCGCCTGTGAGCTATGTGTGTCTCTACAGAGAACAGAGGGGAGAGAGAGGGGCTGCTGTCTCCCTCAAGCGTCTCTGCTCTGAGAAACTCCAATAAAACTCTGAGCACAGAGTGTAATTGTCAGTTTGAAGCCTTTGATTAAAAATTATCTCTTAATACGCGAGGATTTATCGTGAAAAAACTGATTTATGAGTTGCCAAGTGCCTCAGGTCGTCAATGGTCTCCTCACGGGATTGTCAATCTATCACATGAATGCTAGGAATTCTAGTCGTTAAATGGTCCCATCAATCTGTGGGATTTTAAAGCATGTATAAAGAAAATTATCTGTTCGTTTTGCTATTTTTCAGATAGAATATGTCAGAATAGCTTCTGAAATGTAGAAAGTGTTGTTTTTTATGAGCATTGTAGTAGTAAATGTATTGCTGATGACTTGCATTTGGAAATGTTTGAAATGGAGACTCTTTTGCTTCTTGAATCGTTTGGTCTTAGATTTAAGATCTTTTAGGCCACGCAGACAGTCTTTACTTGAGAAAAACCCTTAATATCTCTAAAACAAATTAATACACACTAACCATGAAGCAATTAGTCTTCTATTTGAGGTCATACTTGAAAAATAAATAATCCATTGAGTAGCAGATAACTAATAAACAGTCTAATTTAATCTAGGACAAAGTCCCAAATGTTATCTATGCTCAGTTCAGAAACCTGCAATAAATACATCAAAATGGCATGCTTAATATGCAGTTGGAATGTTTGTTTTATCTCTGCCAATTAAGCTAGTTAGTTTCCTAAAGAAACTTGATTGTTGAAAATAAAGCCGCACTACAAAGCTGTGCAGTTGGTAGCCTAGCCTACTGTTGTTTATTCACTGAAACATTAAGCTGTCATTTGATTAAGAACAAATATTTTTACACACTGAAAAGCAACTCTAAATTCTTTTCTATTGCAATCATTTTATCAATGGCATTCTGTAGTACATGAATCACTGCAACAGCGCGGCTTCAACGCACCCGTTGGGGGAACCCTTTTGGCATAACAGCAGGTGGAAAGCAAAATACTTTTAGACACAATCGTCAACGGGAGCTTCGCTTACCTGGCCCACAGAGTCGGCTGTAATGATACGGATTGCAGCACACTACCGGTCCGTCCTGAGCTCCGAAGCTCTTGCACTCACAGAGCGCTTTAAGCTGGGCCGTGTGCTGCAGGTCTGACCACCGGTAAAGCTTACAGATAAGAAGCTGTGGAGGAGCCATGTGGCCGCCTAACCGCAGCTCGGTCCGCGATACCATCACACAGTCACTCGGCATCCCTCCTTTTGACTCTACGGCTTCCAGCAAAGTATCCAAGGCTTTTTCCTTTAGCCTTTTTAATAGAGAATAGGTGGCGGTTTTGAGCTCCTGCTCCATGACGGAACGGGGCTTCGACTCCTGGCTCTCCAGAGGACCGGGGTCCCGTGAAGAACCAATGTTCCTCAGCACGAACTGGCACGAACCTGGCTCCGGACTTCTAGATCCAGAGTGATGGTCCCGATCTTTAAATAAACAGCAAGTGACTGTTCTACAATCGCTGTCCTGCACAGACCGAGGGCTTCCCACCGTACACACCGTACCCCCATCTTGGTCCAAAAAGCCCCTTGAGGTGCCACCGCCGCTGCTCTCAGTGGGATTCCTCGTACACACTTCCCCATAGTCCACGCCAGGCGACCCGCTCGGGGTCATCGGTCTGAACTCCGTCTTGGGAATTTTCTCTGGGTTGGTGCCAAGCAGATCGTCTCGAGACCCCTCGCCGCTTTTGCCATATCCATCGCCCCCCTCTTTATCTGGAATCAAACGGCTTCTCCAGAGTCGCCGCACAAGACCTGAGCGTTTCGTCCTGAACATACGACAACTTGAAACTCTAGATGAGTTATTTACGTTCAGATCTCAGCGATTTGAAACTATTTCTGAGCTCGTGCAACATTAATGTTGGCCGAATGCCGTGCAGCGCGTGCACAGCCGAGCACCGTATATCGGTGGCAAAACCACAACATTAGTTTGGAAGGCACAATGTTATATTGCATTAAAAACAGAAATGGTCAAACTACCGCATAGCGAAACGCATTCATTTTACAAGAACGCTGTCAAGCAGCCTACATGTGAACCATGTTTGGAAAGTGGACCGAGAGTCCGATGATGTTTTTATTTTAATTTTAAATGCACTACGGGTCTTAAGTGCATCAAAGAAATTGATGCCTAAAAAAACCCACGCGAAAATCTACTCTAGTCGCGCGCTCTCAAATGTTTTCGGACTTTGAAACACGTTCAAATCCACTCTTCAACAGCGGGTCTGGAGACATGAATGAAGCTGCTCCTCGGCGTATTAAATCCACAGACAATTCCTTGCAGAATTCACTATTCCGGTTGTTTTTCCTCTATTCCAGCGCACTCTCTTTTTTGCGATCCAAAAATATCCTTGTGCGCGCGCCGGGGCCAGAAAAGGAACAATCCGTAGACTTATAATGTGCTCTTGGTTCCGTGTTCAGACCTGGTCAAACTGCAACCCAGATCTCTCTCTCTTTCTCCGTTTCTCTCCCTTTTTCCTTTTTTTTCTCCCCGTCACACACACACACACACACACACACATACATACGCACACACACAGGGCCCCCGAGGAGAGCGATGGAGCCATTGGCTGACTACCATCATGTGCTAGTCTAGACACTTTGGCGGCTCTGAGCTGCACTGATTGTTGCGCAAACAAGGTTTCAAGTTTCTTAACTCTTAAAGGCGTAACATCCATCTATTTCTTTTTTCTTCATATATCCTAACTAAGATGATTGCTAATTTTAAGCAAAGAAAAAAAAGCAACGAATAAATTAGAACGAATGTAAAAATCTAATAATATTTAACAAACGTTTTCAAGATGATGTCAATGCAACTTTTCTGTGGTCATAACTTTATTTTGAGTTTTGCAGTGTTCTGCTATTTATTCATTCATTCATTCATTTTCATTTCGGCTTAGTCCCTTTATTAATCTGGGGTCGCCACAGCGGAATAAACCGCCAATTTATCCAGCATATGTTTTACGCAGCGGATGCCCTTCCAGCTGCAACCCATCACTGGGAAACATCCTCTGGTATTTATGTCTGCAATTTATTTTTATTCTTTAAAAATACTAAATAATAATAATAATAATAATAATAATAATAATAATAATAATAATAATAATAATAAGTTATATCCATACGTAAAAAAGTAAGTTATACTGTATAGTAAAACGTCTTTATGGGTTCATTCAGAAAGTTTTAATTGATATTTTGTGGCATATTATTTTAAGCAGTTTTCAGCTTTATACTGACACCTATAGGTCTGGATGCATGACGATTATATGTATATTTTATGCTCGAGGAAATTTACTAGAAAAAAAGATGAATTTTGAAAAGAGAAACTGCAGTATGTCGACCATGAATACAGAATGTTTGCACTCAACGCCAAATTCTGCTGCTTTGCTTAGGATTAGTAAAATCACTTGGACAAAATAGTCTCATTATGAAATAGCAACTTGCTGTAGAATGAAACAGCTTTTTATGAAGACTTCATTTGACTTGACTTTAAAAATGTATTATATTTCAGATAAATGTGTTTATGTCTACATTTATTGTCCATACATCATATATTACATATATAGCTCCCCCTGATAAACTGTGCATTACTTTTATTTATTTTTCTTTTTTTGCATGCTTGTGAACATACTTATGTTTTACTTATTTTCTATACATTTGCATCTCTAACTGCAATCTATTTTAACAGATACCTGACAAAAACCTGTGGATCAGATTCTGAAATAGTATTTGTTATTGTGTGATGCAGAGAATGCGTTACCTGCACATGAGGAATTTTCAGTATATGGGAAGTTTGTGAATTCCAATGACCTCATGAGGTGTGAGCTGCTCTCATTGGGGTGTGAATTTCAGCAGTGGGTCACGCTGTGAGATGCAGCCACCCCCCCAAAAAAGACCTTAAATATACTAATATCCTGTCCCGCGTAGTTTGGGATGGAGTACATGGAATACAATAGCTGTGTGAAGCTGTTAAATAAGAAATCACTGAATAACAGGGGGGCCTCACGGTGGCGCAGAGGGTAGCATGATCGCCTCACAGCAAGAAGGTCGCTGGTTCGAGCCTCGGCTGGGTCAGTTGGCATTTCTGTGTGGAGTTTGCATGTACTCCCCGTGTTGGCGTGGGTTTCCTCCGGGTGCTCCGGTTTCCCAGACAAGTCCAAAGACATGCGGTACAGGTGAATTGGGTAAGCTAAATTGTCCATAGTGTATGAGTGTAAATTGGTGTGTATGGATGTTTCCCAGTGATGGGTTGCAGCTGGAAGGGCATCCGCTGCGTAAAACATATGCTGGATAAGTTGGCGGTTCATTCCGCTGTGGCGACCCCAGATTAATAAAGGGACTAAGCCGAAAAGAAAATGAATGAATGAATGAATGAATAACAGGGTTGATACTCCATGGCGCTCTGTTCTCCATTTAAAAGAGAGTGCTAGACCTGAGTGGAGAGCTCTGTATAAACCACCTTTACCAAAAAAAGTGGGGGATTTGCTATGGAGAATCTTACATGGCGCCATAGATGTAAATGCTTTTGTATCAATTATAAATCCAGGTAATAGTGATGAATGTCCTTTTTGTTTTTTGTTTTGTAACAGGCTTAACTCTTTTTTTTAATGTTTTAACTAATTTGTTTATTTGTTTTGGTGAGACTTTTTCTTTGGAAATTTTCATCTGTGGTTATAAGTATACATGTAAACGTCTTTTTTTTGTCAGTTATTACATTTTCTTTTAGGTCAAGCAAAAATGGCAATTTATGACACCAGAAAAGTACAAAGTGAGCAAAACTCAAGTGGCTCTTTGAAAACATTTTTTTTTCAACTTGGTGAAATCCAGGATTTTAATTGATTTTCAGTATTACAAAGCAATGGGTGATCTTATGTGTTTTGAAAAGATTTGGGGTTACAAAGGAGTTTTATGTCAAACTTGGAATGAAAATTTAGAGTTTATGGTTTATTAGGCTGTTTTTAATTTTTGTGTGTAACATTTGATTGTATAATGTCTTTGATAATTGTATTAAAGGTGTGTTGAAAATTCAAAACAATTTCAGATTCAATGTGGGCAACTTCATTGTTCTGTTAATCGTGTTTACTATAAAAATACACAAAAGGATTCTAAACAAATATTATTTTTTGAAGGATATTTTCTAATAATTATATTTTTATAATTATATTCAAATATACAATACAATGCATGACCTATATTATGCAGGCTACAAATGTCATTTTTTGTTCATTCATGCACATAAAGGGTTAAAGACTTTGGCTGGAGTAGAGCAGGCGGGGCTATGTCTCTCAGTGTATTAACTTGCTCAAAGTAGCAAAAGTTCAGCAATAAACACTGCCGATTGGTTCCCCAACATTTACGACATGCCCCCGGAGACAGGGATTGGTTGGAAGAGGAAGAAAAAACGCAAATAGACGCGCCCACTGTTGTTACAATTGACAGTGAATGAAATAAATGTCCCGGCAGCTTGCCAGAAAGCAGAGCACAGTATTTGACACGCTTATTCGGCAAGAAGCTATGTAAATACAGTCTTAACAATAGACTTGCGCTGACAGCCTTATTTATCAAGCGATCAAGAGGATGTGAAATGAAACGAAGTGGGAGGAGATCCAATCCAAACCACCCAATAAGGAATCCATGCATCCCAAAACAGCAAAATATTTGCCTAAATCAAAACTATTTCAAGTGAAGGATTTAAGCAAACAAAGTCTAAAAAATGTTTTGGTTATATTTAAAATGAAATGGTTCATGAAACAAGCTATTCTATCTATTTTGCTCTTGTTTCTGTAAGTTTTCCAAATGTATGGCAAAAACAAAAAAGGACTGTAAAATTACAGGAAGGCATTATAGTAATTTTACTGTATTTCATTACTTTGGAATTTATTTGTTATTTATTTACCAGCGTAGACTGGTATAATGCAATAAACATTAACAGAATAAAATGTTCCATGCAATGAGGAAACATCTAATTGAAAAGTAAAATTTTGTGAAAAAGCAAAAGTTGATGAAACTACAGCTTTTCTAATAAAATGTATTATAAAAAACATCCCACAATACAAAAATTAATTTAAGAGAATTTATTTTTAGCACAATTCTTTTTATTAAATAGAGTTATATCATATTACATGCAAATAAAGTGTCTAATGTTTCACATATTTGTTTTATGAACATAAATATGGGTGAAATTATGTTCTGTTATTCAGTGTTTATTCATTTAGCTTAATAATGAAAGAATGATTGATCATAGTATAAATTTCTATCTTTTTTAATTATTAAAAACTTATTTTTGAAAAATATGTAAAACCTAGTGGTCTGAAGGATAGTGGCTAAATATAAAGATTTAAAATGACAATTATTCATTATATCATAGCTGCACTGTGATCTTAAATGTGAATCTTTTAATATGGCATTCTTGTGTCACTGAATTGCATTTTCTTAAAATCACAAAAAAACAGTACAAGATATTTATTTGCTCCTAAATAAATAAAATGAATCTTGACAAATTCTAATGTGTAAGAACACACAGACACACAACTGTCCACTCCTCCTTCCACTGCTCCGAGAGTAGTGTTTGCCTGTGTGTAAGCAGGAATCGGATCTCCCTGACAGGTTCATGGAGGTTAGAGAGAGAGAGAGAGAGAGAGAGAGAGAGAGCATGGAGTCCCTCATGCCTGCTCCATATTTGAGGCACCTGTTGCAAATACATTTTCTTTAGTAACTTAATCACACGTTCGACAGGGCAAAGAAAACTGTTATTGCAGCACTGCACTCCATGTTCAATCATTCTCACACTTTCCTGAAAAATCTCTTAAAGCCTCACTCACGGTACAATATTCTTAGCTATTCATTCACATACAAAGTTTAAGTAACACATCAGAAACATACGACTATTTGCTGTTAAAACATTTCTGCGCAACCCAACAAAAGTAGCTAGCACAATTGGCTTCACAATTAACTGCAGTTTTCAGCTGAAAGATCCAGTAGAGGCAGAAAAACACCAACAACTTTAAGTCATTTTTATGCAAATTATAATTCACTTCTGCACAGTTCCTGCACACTGGCTCATTAGAAATACATGCATCGGCCTGCATTTTACTTAAACATTCGTTTGACTGCAGCCTCTAGGTCAAATGTACACTACAGGACAGTATGACGTCAACAACTTTTGTTTCTTTTCCCACTAATGATATTTACATAGAAATATTAGTGATAAATGAAGCTTGGATTTGAGTCCAGTGAAGCACAGTTCCACAAAAGACAAACTACATTGTACAGTGCACTTTTCTATAACATTTGCTTTTGAGAACATTATTGGTTGGTTTTAGGTCAGTGGTTTGCTTGATGAGCTGTAGGACAAGCCCTGCTTTCCTGTGGAAGTATACAAGAAGTACATGTGTCAGAAACATACAACAAAATGTACCGTAAGTAACGTATTTCAGATTTACAAAAAATGTTGACAGCACTCTCTAGTGCATTTGTCATCTGAAACGTGCAATGGAATGTTCCCGGAGGAATGTATTCTATGTAGGCTGAGGCACATATTTCAAATGAGCCTGGGCTGCTTTTACCATAATAGAAAATTTGTGAATTAATATATTTAAACCATTGCATCTCACATCTCTATATAAATGGTTTTCCACCATAGTAAATCTGGTTGATAGCTCACCTGGTACAAAGTTGCACTTGCGATATGAAGTGCTCTAAAACAAAAGAGCACAAAGCTGTGTAAAACAAGGTAAAGTATAATGGTTGCTACAGCAAATGTATTAATCACATACTTGTTATATTCAAATGTGATATAGCACATTAAGGTCAGCGGAACTGGGTAGAAACTGTAGCTCATTACGAAGCACAAATTACATGGAATGTTTTTAGTTAGTAATTCAATTTATTAGAGCACACATATCAAGTCATTTACTCTGATTACTTTTAGATTACTGTGGATCTAACTTGTTTAAAACGGATTTGAATTAGATTTTTTTAAAGATGTTTATTTTTTAAATTGAATTACAATGACTACTGTGGTTAGCACTGTTGCCTCACAGCAAGAAGGTTACTGGTTCGAGTCCCGGGTGAGCCAGTTGGCATTTCTGCGTGGAGTTTGCATGTTCTCCCCGGTGTTTGTGTGGGTTTCCTCCGGGTGCTCCGGTTTCCCCCTACAGTCCAAAGACATGCGGTATAGGTGAATTAGGTAAACTAAATTAGCCTTAGTGTATGTGTGTGAATGAGTGTGTATGGATGTTTCCCAGTACTGGGTTGCAGCTAGAAGGGGATCCGCTGTGTAAAAACATATGCTGGATAAGTTGGCGGTTCATTCCACTGTGGCGACCCCTGATGAATAAAGGGACTAAGCCGAAGGAAAATGAATGAATGACTACTGTGTTGTTGTCATTCTTTTCTTTGCATATTGTTCAGTTGCTACTTTATGACCATACTGTACAAATTTAAAAGTATTAGATATTCTTTGATCAATTATGTGCCACTTCACTCACTGGCTTCTGCTATTTACTGATGTGCTTACAATAAAAGTTCTACCCTGGGCAGGGTTTTACATTTCAAGCATTGAGAAACAACGATAAAACAAGTTTTGCTTTTTGTCCAACACCATGTAAGCCTTGAGAGATTTGGCATCTGCATGGATTTGGCAGTGATTATTGTGTTTCTCAATTCCAATCACTTGATGATAAATGAAACAAGAGCATTTTAAGGCAACACTGTTAGAGCTATGCAGAAAGCATACAAGAAATAGCATCAAGATGATGTTTTTGGCCAAAGAACGGCATTAGTGGCTTTCTGCAAAAACAAAGCCTGATGTAAGTGCAAAACACATATTCAGTGTAATTTACATATTATTGTATTCTTTTCATAATAGTAACTATGCTAATATCACATAATGGAATATTATTCGAGTTCCATTATTATTCATGATCCATTATTTATCCTACAAGAAAATGTTATGCATTTTGGGTTCCACTTTAAATTAGAAGTCATTAAAGGATTAGTTCACCTAAAAATTTAAGTTGTGGTATTAATTGCTCACCTCATGTCATTCCAATCCCCTCAGATCTTCGTTCATCTTCAGAACACAAATTAAGATATTTTGAGAGCTCTCTAGCCATCCATAAACAGCATTGGTTCCGAGGCGTTCAAATCCAAAGGACAGCAAAACTTTCCACATGACTTAAAATGAATAAAAGGATCATAAAATGAATCACACTAAGCTCCAGACACATATTTGTGCTCCTTAAAAAACTATTAAACAACGTTGTTTGTCTATATATATTTCAAATAATCAAATGATCAGGGGATGAGTTTATAACGAGCAATACAACATATTGCCATTAGAGTTAGAGGCAAAATGGATTACACAAACCCATTTGAAACAATTCAATGTCCCTATATCAAGAGTACAAATCAAAAAGATTAAAAAAAAAATCAACACTGTCAAAAACCAGGATGAGCATGGCATGAACCACAAAGCATCATCTAGAGTTACTTGAAAGGTCCGTCATAACGTAAACAACTTTTTCATCACCACTAAAGCCTTAATGAACACCCTCAGCCAAGCAGGGACAACTATATCAAGACCCTCTATTCAGCAAATTCTGCATTGAGTTGGTCTTTATGGACGTTGCTCTAGAAAGACATCACTTCTTACAAAGTGAAATTAAGATGCCCATCTGGCATTATGAGACTTATGGACTCTTTAGACATATGGATGTTTTGTGTAATAAAGGGGAAGCATTCAGTCCTAAGAATACCATCCCAACATTCAAGCACAACAATAGTCACTTCATGATATGTGGATGGTTCTCTGCCAGCAATACAGGTCACTTCATTAAGCCCTACCTTAAAATTCTGTGTTAGTAAAGAAGTTCAACCTGCCATTCGAATGGACCTATCAATAGGATAATGACCAAAAGATTACTGCATGAATCAATTAATGGTTCAGGGACAACAACATTAACTAGAGTGGTCTGGTCAGAGCCTTGACCTGAACCTAATTGAGAATTTGTAGAGAGAGTTTAAGTTCTGGGTTTAGGCTTGGGAGCCTTCCAATCTTCAACAAATAGATGTTTTTTTTGCAAAAGAAGTGTGTGAAGACTTCCCAAAGCAGACCTGTAGATATCATGTGGAGACTATAAAAGAACAATGGCTTTTCTATTGATTATTTAAAAGGACATTGGACTTAATAATACAGAGTCATTGAAAGTCATGACATGCGGCCAAGTATGATGACCCATACTCAGAATTTGTGCTCTGCATTTAAACCATCCAAGCGCACACAAACAGCAGTAAACACACACACATTGAACATACACCCAGAGCAGTGGATATTGAGGGTTGTGAGAGCACTGGTTAATCACTCCCACCACCTAAAACTGCCGATGCCAGGACTCGAAGTCCAAAAGTAAAAAAGTAAAAAATTAATACATGTATTAGGAAACATTTATAAAATATATTTTAAAGTCAAGGCAATATTTTGGTAACATATATATATATATAAAATACATTAAAAGTATGGCATAACTTCAGTCTATTTTACTGACCCTGCATATGTGAAAGTGTGTAAGAAAAGAGCTCTTCAAAGCCGAGGAGGTAATTGAGTCAGAGGGCTGAAAACAGGGCCCAGCTGTTTACACAGACTGTCCCCCCCTGGTCCAGCTTCTCTATGGGCCTGTCCACACCACTGGAGACCCCCGGAGTCATAATCCAGCCATCCCACCAGCCTGGTACTGGGGGAAAGGAAAACAAATCAAATTAAACACTACCCAAACATACAGGCAGACAAAAGCCCCTTAAGAAAAATGCAATCGGGAGAAAGGTATCTGATATATTAATGCCTGTCTTAGTGTTAAAGAACAGCTGAAATATACACTTTCTCTGATCTGGGAGCTGAAGATGGCAAGGGATGTACAAATGTCTCATCTTGGACGAGTTAGACACTGAAGAGCTGCCTTGAAGATCTAATACTTTTAGCAGCAATGTTGCATGAAATTACACATATCAGATGCATAATACATATAACAATATACATAGCAAAGGAGTGCCCATCATAAGATAATTTATGCAAAGAGCTTTGTGGCCCTAAATAAAATTAAATAAATGGATTAAATATGTAAATATACAAAGATATGCAAAAATATTTTAATATGGTAATATTTTAATTTACACAGATTTCTTTTCCATTTTAAAATAAAATAATTGTAAATATTTTTTTAAATGTAAGTTAGATCCAGTGTAACAGTGTTTTTTTTCTAGTTGTTTAAAACCCAAAACTAAAAATTAGAATAACAATTTGAAATTAGAACAAATAACAACAGATCTAAACTAACCAATTCAGTTCATGGTTCTATAATAAAAAAAAAAAACTACAACAGTTACTTGTCAAAGATGCTAAAATAACACTGCTGTTTAATAATTAATAAACACTTTTCTGGTGTTTCTGTGAACCAATCAGTTTATAATATATATTATACTCTTGAAGAATTTGTAATTACAGGTATGCATTGACTTTTGTATGAGTAAAGTGCATGCAACAAAATAAACTGCACCAGTGTGTGACTGCAGTCATATATTCAAAGAGCAGGAGGCGTTAATTCTCCTTGAGGAAATTGTAAGGGAGTTCAGTACGGACAGATACTAATACGAAAAAGGCTTGCACACTTAGGCTGATGCAGTCAGGGTGAAGGGCACAGAAGTGAAGGGGCTTCTACGGCTAATCTATTCACTCAATGATACACATAGAAAACGAGACATTTCCACGATCACCTCACCAATTTCTATTCAATACAGTAAAATCTTCTGATTCTTTGTAAATGCCACAAGACATGTCTGTGTTATGAGACAAGGCATGGTAGGTATTGGGGGGAAAAAAGGATGGTAGAAACTTTAATTGGCAGAAATCTGATTGACTAGGTTGTATTGGAGACGGGAAGAGCAGGCAGACGGTGCCTGAGGCTGCGTTTGTCTTCTTCTGTTAGTTCCAGTCAGTGTAATTCATGCCCCTCGGGGCCAACTGTCATTGGCCAGGCGTCACCAGCACATTCCTGCCAATCCAGGGTCCATTTTAGCTCTGAAGGAGTTTGGGGGATTTAAGACAATAAAGGTTGCATGATTACAAACCCATTTGTATGGTCTCCTATTAAAGGCAATTTATACCAAGTATGATAACTATAAGAATAACTACATTAGCATCCACTGTAATGTATGATAACATTATGTTTATTAAATGCATGTTTACTTATCTATAAGAGCTGAGGTTTGCAGCTTTAAATGCAGCTTTAAATCCTAATTTTTAAATGTAAGATTTTTTAATAGAGGTATATAGATAATAGATAAAGGGATAATTCCCTCTTCACTTGTCACAAACTTGTTAGAGTTTGGGTGTTTTTCCGGTTGAACACAAGGGAAGTTATTTTGAAAAATATTGGAAATGGGTAACCATTGGTAAATTGGTAATCGGTAAACTTGTAAAACTCTTCTTGGGGTGCTGCTGATCACAGAGAGTTGGAACAGAACTTTTATCCCCAGTTTCTTTGCAAATCTTGTTCTGTGGACATGTTTATATGTGTTACTACAGAGACATGTTAATACGCACCTGTCAATCAATTCGGTTTGTGGGAAAAACGGTACCCCTACGTCACGTAGCAGTTGGCCTCAAAGTCACTTGGATTTGACTCCTATTTTAATGTCAGGAAATAAAAATAACACTCTAATATGACAGTGGACACACTATACCTACACACAGTTCTGTCTAAACAACTTCCAAAAGTTTATTTTGCATCATAGGTGCCCTTTAAAGCAAAGAAGTATGTAAGAAAAAATGAAGAATTGCCAATGACAATCAAATAAAATTACATTTAAACATTTAAGTGTTTTGTGAAAACAAAGAAGAAGACAAAATGTGTTGCTTCATGGGAGAGGGTGAAGCTATTTGTTTTTTATTTTATATACAGTGGTTCATACTGATTTATGAACCATTATTGAAAGTTATTTTGTTAGATTAGCTCCAGATTTGGCTTCAGTACTGACTAAACTAATGTATATTCACAAATATAATATTGTAAAGCATCCTATAGAAAATATGCCAGAGTAATTGGCGGTTCATTTCGCTGTGGCGATCCCTGATAAATCAGTGACTAAGCTGAAGAAAAATGAATGAGTGAGTACGAAATTGAGGTGTGGAGCTTCACATTTAGAACAATTTTTAAAAAACAATATTTTTATTTATTTCATAGTATATAGCATTGTTGGTGTGAACAGGACACTAGAAGGAAACATTAAATAACAATCATAATGCTTTATAATGAGTTACTTTGTATATGTGTCTGTGTGTTAATGTCTTAGGTAATTTTAATGTTACCACTTTTTGTCTTTAACAGAAGAAAAAAGGTCATATAGGTTTGAAAAGGCATGAGAGTGAGTAAATGATGACAGGTTAAAAGCTCCTCTCCAAAAAACTACGAGACCTTAATTCAGGTCAGGTTTAAGAATGCAGGCCGTTTCACAGAAAAAATAGAGATTTGTATATTTCATGTTGTTTTATGACACACAGACTCAGACTGAATAAATGTTAGGTAGATTTATTAGGGTGAAAGTTTAAGATGAAATGTTTTGCAATGCGATTGTGAGTTTGGAAGAGTCAAATCGACTAATAAATCTAGTAATAATTTAGATTTGTAATACATTACTCTTCCAAAACTTGCCTGTAAACATTCCACACGCTGCACCTTTTCCTCCCATGCTTTCTGTCATGCCGCTGTCAGAAGTCACGACCCCAGAAAGGCAGGAATGGCTCTTTAAGGACATGTGAAAAGTGACTAATGAATCAGAAATGTCCTGTTTAAACATGACTAATTAATAGTTGAACAAAAGAAGCCAATCAAATCAGGACACCTGCGCTGTGTCTCTAACACACGATTGTTTTTAAAGGTTGGCGTTGCGGAATACAGATCAATAATTTGGTTATCTGAGTGTTGCATGTTTTTTTTCCTATCTCTCTTCCTGACCGGCAGAGACGGCGAGGCTGAGCTCCATATGACTGGGTCACCAGAGCCCAAACCAGAGACACACTTGCGTGAAGAATAATATTTTCCAGCTTTTTATCAGCATTTGTTCAGTGGGTCATGGAGACAGTCTGTCTTTGAGAGCCAGATAACCAAGTCAAAACCTCTAATTGCAGATTGATTTAAACCCTCACACACACACACACACACACACACACACACACACACACACACACACACACACACACACATCC
>CAIGQW010014484.1:5754126-5769474 GCA_903798125.1 Danio choprae | reverse complement strand
TTTTTTTTTTTTTTTTTTTTTTTTTTATATTTTTATATTTTTTTTTTTTTTTTTTTTTTGGTCATTTTTTTATTTTTATTTTTTTAATCTTTACATATTTTATGATCAATAAAATTATATAATATTTGTTTTATGAATTTTCAGATTTTTGTTTTATTTTTTTAACAAGTAATAAATGTTTTTAGGTATTGTAACCTAAAACCACCAAATATTGATTTCTTAACATTGTGTTAAACATGTTATTGTTTTAAAATTAGTCTTAAGTATTGTTTTAATACTTATTTTTTTACATATGGACCCAAGACTGAAATAGCAGTTTCAAGCATAAAAGCAACAACATATTAACAAACATTTCAATTTTATTTAAAAAAGAATGTCTCCAGAATGATGATGGAATGTTATTTTACCATATTTTTGGCATATTATTTTCACAAACATGAGCCATATATTTCATGTAATTGTCCACAAATTACATATTTTTTCTCACATCTCTAACATAAATCTGCTCCAACTGTCTAATGCATATGATTGTCACTGTTGTTTGGTTATAGTACAACCGAACCCTGTCCTTGACAAGTCTCTGTCATCATTTCAATAATCAATCATTATGCATGCAGGCTCTCAGATGTGTTATGGCGCTTGGTAAACACAAACTGAGTAATTTCCGTCTAGTGATTATCAACAGGGAGACAATCAGTACATCTCTATCCTGCCCACTGTTTAATGCTTACAGCCGCTCTTGAACTTGACTAAGTAAACAGAAAAAATCACTGATCTCTCCCAGTATGGCCACTAAGGCTTTTGGTGTGGCGCCTTGAAGATGTTAGCCATAGATTATATACACACCTGATTCTATGAATGAAAGGCATTTTGTTTGCCAGCTGTTGAAAAATCTGATCAAATTGAAATATTGGAGCTGACCAAAAAATATATCTTGGCTTATAAAACTGAATACAAGATATTGACAAATGAGGCATATAAAATAAATATGACAGAACAGAGGCTCCTGCTGAGGGTCAGTTGATCTTCCTGCATATATAAACATATTTATATAAATAAACCCACAGCTTTGGCCACGTCAATGATAATTCTCCTCATGCACTAGGTTCCTTAAAAGCATTGCAAATAAGGTAAAAAAAAAATTCAGCAACATGGATTTGGAATCAAAAACTGGTAACACTTCAGTTTAACACTTAAAGTTTAACCCACTGTTAGCTACTGGCCTATTAGCTGCCTATTATTAAGATACTGGCTATTTATTAGTACTTATATAGTATGAACTTGATCTACATCCATAATCCTAACCAATACCTAAACCCAACTACTATCTTACTATAGTATTAATGAGCAGCAAATTTGTAGTTTATTGAGCTAAAAGTGTTAGTTAATGGTTTTTAGTAATGAAAATTGTGCATTACACTAATAAAGCATGACCAACCAATTTTATTCAGGACACAAAAATTCCAATTATTGTGACATTTTTATGTTTACTGAGAATATACTGCATAAAGGGAATATTACAAAATGTGTAACATGGGTTTGTTAAAACTGGCATCAGAAATGGTGCATATGTCGAACATGGATGCTTTTGTACATATAGTGACGTGTTTTAGGTCTACAGCAAAATTTATGAAACTAATTAATTAATATACAAAATTAATATTTAGATTTTTTCTGTGGGCCTCACAGTGGCGCAGTGGGTAGCACGTTCGCCTCACAGCAAGAAGGTCGCTGGTTCGAGCCTCGGCTGGGTCAGTTGGCGTTTCTGTGTGGAGTTTGCATGTTCTCCCTGTGTTGGCGTGGGTTTCCTCCGGGTGCTCCGGTTTCCCCCACAAGTCCAAAGACATGCAGTATAGGTGAATTGGGTAGACTAAATTGTCCGTAGTGTATGAGTGTGATTGGGTGTGTATGGATGTTTCCCAGAGATGGGTTGCAGCTGGAAGGGCATCCGCTGCGTAAAACATATGCTGGATAAGTTGGCGGTTCATTCCGCTGTGGCGACCCCAGGTTAATAAAGGGACTAAGCCGAAATGAAAATGAATGAATGAATGATTTTTTCTGTATGGATCAAAGACTGAAAAGGGGTTTCAAGCATCAAAACAGTTAAAGATTGATTTATCGGATCAAAAAAACAAATAATTAACATTTACATTCATTTACAAAATAAACACACTAAAACGGCTTTTAAACTGTAACTGTGTATCTGATGCACTGAATTATGATAAAACAATATTTTTTGTTTTACAAAAATTATTTGGGTAGTTATTTACTTGCATTTAATATGCAGTCGGTTAATTGTAAATATAATTTAATGTGCAAACCAAAAAAGATATCTTGTTATTAATGTCAGTGTTTGTCCGTGTCTTCCTTTGTTTTCGTCATGTGATTTCTTTGTATTGTCTTTCCCGCCACCATCAGTGTCAATCTGTTCCACCTGTGTTCATCCCTTGTGTGTGATTAGTCTAATCATCGCCTATCTACTTATACCCTTTCGTCTGTGTCCATTGTTGTCCGGTATTCTGATTCGTGTGGTTCATCTGTTCCTGTGTCGTCCTGTCTTCCCGCATCCAATATCTGTTCCAGTAAGTGTTCAATAAATCCGTTTTGTAATGTACTTCGTTCTCAGTCTTGTTGTGTCACCATCTGCCAGCCAGGCGTTACATAATACCGGACCCAAAGTTAACGGCGTGTTTTCCCCCGATTTTCTTTTCGTAGTCTTTTTGCCCCTCAGTGTTTTATTTTTATCCCTTCAAGTTTTTCCTGGACCCCACCCACCCTCTGGAGGGTGTCGCCCAGCGTCAGCTCCTACGGCCTCCGAGCTGCGGACTCCACCTCGGCCCTTCGACCCTAGGGCTCCGCGTTGGCTCACTCCTCCCTCGTCTTCGTCGTGGGCCGTCCGCCCACCAGCTCCGCCAGGCTCCCTCGTCCCTCCTGCTCCACCTTGGTCAGTCGTCGCCCTTCCTTCGCCTCTGGACTCCACTCTTCCGGCTGCACCTCATCGCACCGTCCTACCGGCTGCGTTGAGCTCCTCCTTCCCTCCAGCTGCGCCTTGGTCCTCTGTCGCTCTGGCTACGCCGCAGGCTTCCGGAACCCCGCCGTCGCCTTGCTCGGGTGAGCCGCCTGCTTCGCCCGGCCCTCAGAAACCTCGGCGTCACCTTCGCCCTTCGGCTCTCCGTCACTTCCTTGGGCTCCACCGCCATCAGCGGCGTCTCCCTCGGTCGGCCCCCCGGAGTCAGCAGCCACTCCTCCTCCACGGATCCTCCCTTCCTCGACTCCGGCCGGGGCCGTCCTTCTGGCTGTGTCCTGGGTCCTCCTGCTCCAGTTTCCCTTCCTGTCTCTCCCTTGGACTCCTCCCTTGTACCCTCCCCTTCTACCATCCTCCTTGTTGTTGTTTCCTGTTAAAGGCGCGGGGACCGCGCCTTCAAAAGGGGGAGGGGTACTGTCAGTGTTCGTCCGTGTCTTCCTTTGTTTTCATCATGTGATTTCTTTGTATTTTCTTTCCCGCCACCATCAGTGTCAATCTGTTCCACCTGTGTTCATCCCTTGTGTGTGATTAGTCTAATCATCCCCTATCTACTTATACCCTTTCGTCTGTGTCCATTGTTGTCCGGTATTCTGATTCGTGTGGTTCATTTGTTCCTGTGTCGTCCTGTCTTCCCGCATCCAATATCTGTTCCAGTAAGTGTTCAATAAATCCGTTTTGTAATGTACTTCGTTCTCAGTCTCGTTGTGTCACCATCTGCCAGCCAGGCGTTACAATTAACATATTATGTTAATTTCTCTCATTCATAATTGATATTTTATTTAAAATATTTTTCCAAATATTATTATCATCATCGTTATAATTATTTAATAAATATTATTTCTAAGAAAAACTAAGTATTCGGTCTATTCACCAATTATTTTTAAAGGTAATATATGAAATAATATAAAATATGGCCTTTTTAAAAACAGGCATCAGAAATTATGTACAGTATAATCAAAATCGAGGCAAAATTGCTTTCTCGTGATGTCACATAAGCCACTGCAGGCATTAGTAAAATGAATAAAGTGTATATATCCAAATTTCAATCAAATTCTGAGGCCTAAAGCCACCAAAGTCAAACATCTGCCATCCAGGCAGACAGGGCTAAACAGAGGTGTAAATGAGGTCCAAAATGTTTTATGATTGCATCGCTCAAATTACTTTCTGAGGTAGCTGACCACATTCTGACAATACTTTCATTTTGTACTTTCAATGATGCTTTTAGAGGCTTACTTTCCTTTCCATTGCCCAATCAAATAACTTGTCGGTCTGTGTTTTCCTCTCCTTCTGGCTATTTGTTAAATGAATGCAGAAACAGCAGATAGTTGTAGAATATCTGTCTGCTAGTACAATATGTCTCACTGAATTCCAGAGTTGCTAACCACAGTGATAGTGAAGGAATCAAGGAGGAATTTTTTTTCAGGAATGCCAAGCTGAAGGCCCACAGAAAGATTTCAGAGTGGAAGTCAAACGATTATGTTTACACAGCCAGTTTGAGACTGACAACTGAATTTGCTTATAGTGTTGACGCCTGCAGCTACATTGACAGATAATGACTTTACATACCATTTTTTTATGGAACCAAAAACATTTTGGACAGATCCTGCTGCTTGCGTGATCATGTCCAATAATCTTCCATCTAAACACTAAACAGTCTTGTATCCCCTGCCAAACAAATCCCCAATTTTCTGACATTTTTATTACTATTATTAGCACAGACCTGTTATATAAAGATAGTACAACTCTAATATAAAAAAGCAGAATCACTATAGAGACACTATAACAGCTTTTATTAATATGTTGATTCTTTCATATTTTTAAGGGAACCTATTATGCCCTTTTTAACAAGATGTAAAATAAGTCTCTAATGTCCCTAGTGTGTATGTGAAGTTTCAGATCAAAGTACCCAACAAATAATTCAGTTCAATTCATCTTTATTTCTATAGCGCTTTTAAAATGTAGATTGTGTCAAAGCAGCTTAACATAGGAGATTATAGTAAATTGAAACAGTGTCAGTCCAGTTTTCAGAGTTTAAGTTCAGTTTAGTTCAGTTCAGTGTGGTTAATTTTTCACTGCTAAAAGTCCAAACACTGAAGAGCAAATCCATCGATGCGTAGCTCCACAAGTCCCGAACCATGCAAGCCAGTGGTGTATATAATGTTTTACAACTCTTTGAAACTGCCCCTTTTAAGCTTTGATCCAAACTATGACATTTTGGTGACTGTTGCTTTAAATTCGGATGTGCTCTTTTCAAAAGAGGGTGGAGCTACTAATGCCTATGTGTCAGCATAGTGGCAGATGCAAAACGGCTGCTTCTCACTCAGGGCTGTCTATGCTAATGAGGGAGAGATCGCCACTAGTGGGCGGGACTTTCCTCCTTCGATTACATATACAAAGAGAGAATGTCAATCAAAATATTTTTGCAAACTGTTTTTATGAAGTGTGATAATAAAAAAACTGTTTAAACCCCTTATGAAAGTGATTTTTGCATAATAGGTCCACTAAGTTTTTATTTCCATTTCAGCAGAAGTTTTAGTCGTTTTGTTGTGTTTTGTTGTCAATATTCCTTTCTGAAATAAACGTCTATATTAGGGATGTACTAAATATGCTTTGTTTTGACATTTGAATAATATGCAACATTTTGTGGACAAATGATTATCGCATTTATGCTGACAAGTCATGACACATTAAATATTCAAATAGAGTGCAGAAAAAAGTGTGTTGTGCAAAAAAGCTCTCTTTTGTATCTTTTGACTTTAACAGACCAATACGCACACAATTATATCAAAAAGCTTGTTCTGTTGAGTATCCCTGTCAAATCCTAAGTAAACGTAACAGTTGAGAAGGAAAATGCATGTGTATCAGTATATTGGATCCGTTCACCAGACTTTCAAGTAACCCCAGTAATAAACGTACGCCTGTTTGTCCCATTAATGTTAATCAAAAAATCACAACTGAATACTTTTTGTAATGAATACAGTGTTATTTAACATTTTTTATTGAACCTTCAATTCTGTGACAACATATTTTCTTTATATATTTACAGTTAAATAAAAAAATTTAATTATTTCTAAAAATGTCTTTTTTGTGTGTGTGTGGTTGTGTGTGTGTACTGTATTCATAAAAGAAACAATGATTCTTTTATGTAATGATTTTTATGGTTTTCATTTCTGTTAAATATAAAAACATGATGAAAATAATACCATGCGCAATGATCAAAGCTCAGCCGCAACTTAGATGCGTGCATAGTTTATTTTTCTCCAAACATGCCAGTTTTGCGGAAAGTTCCCCACGAAGGAATACTGATGAAATGCACGTTGTGTAATGGAGAGAAGAATATAATAAAGACTATAATCGTGCATTGAGCGACTGTGGGATAGAGAAGTGCAGAGACAGAGGGTTTTTCTCTATTGATTTATCCTTCTGTAACCTCTTTCTGTGTTTTCTCCCTCCCCTCCCCCTGCAGACTGTGTTTTTTTGGGAGCTGGTCTGGCCAGGCAGATTTGACTGGAGCCAGAGTGTAGATACAAGGCTGAGCTCAGATAAACAGCTTCTTGTTTGAGCCGCCGCCGCCGCCGCCGCCGCGCTGAGCTGCTCTGTGCTGAGCTGAGCAGGCTGATAAGAAAGCAGTGGTGGCGTCGGGGCCGCGGCGGCCCAGAGAATGGACCAGGGCCTGGGGAAGTAGACACTCTGACTGCACCCTGCCCTCCCCTGACCGCTTCTCCTTCCAGCCCTAATCTCTCCTCTTTTCTTCTCTCCCTCGCTCTTTTCACAGCAAAGGGCAGAGCTGCCTAATTGCCTGGTGAAAGTGAAATGTATCAGTGGCCGCATCAGTGCGGGGAGCACGGAAGAGACGCATTCATGGCCGGACATTCACAGACATGACGAGTGGTGACCTCCATGACTAGTCATGTTTTACTTTGTTAAAAGTAAACTATGCTGGAGGGGAGAGGTTGAGTCGTTTGATGGGGATATTGGTTAAAGTTAAATTAGATCTTATGCCAGCTCTCATGAGGGTTTTAGTAGCATTCCCAATTGGTGTGTATAAACAGATGAAAACATTGAGAAGGATTGGTATAAGTTTTTTTTTTTATATATACTTTTACTTATTTTATTTGTGTTTATGTATATACTTTTTTCTCTTTCTTTTCCTATTGTAATTCTAGACTAAGGTTTTTTTCTGTCAATTTAGACAATGGTTTACATATATTTAGATTCTGTGTAATGTGTAAGTAGATATATATGGTATACAGTTATATATGTAAATACTCATATTCAATGATCATAGAAGGAAATATTCTGTTTAATTTTGTATGCATAACTAAAATGTGGAGGATCTTTATATACTTATAAACATTTTTGTAATTGTGTATATTTCCCCAATAATAATAAAAAAGTAAACTAATCGGCGGCCATATCGCCATATCGATATTGGCTGCTAAATGCTATTTTTAACGTGATTGTTATTGGTTCGATTAGGCCAAAATCTTTAAGCCGATGACTTATATATTTTTTTCTGCTTGGTGAACCACTTCATATGGCTTGCTGCCTGACACTTTATTATTTTACTGGTATTTTGATTGTGGTTATTGTTCAGTGATTTAGTTGCTTCGGGCATTTTTTTGTCAAGCAGTAGATTTTGTTTATGTAAAAGAAAGTTGCTCCTAGAAAAGAATAGTTGATAAATAAAGTATAGAGATCAGTTCAAACTTTTCAAAAACATCAAACTTTTTAAAATAAAATCAGTTCCCCTTCATATGGGAACTCCAACGTGTGTCTTACAGACTATGGGAGTACGTCAGACGACCAATCACTCTGGAGATTTAAGAAAACGGGCCAATGAACGCCAAGTGAATTGGCGGAGCTCAGCTCCACAGCTGACAGCGCTTAGCAATTAGTGCTATATAAGCTGTCTGCTGAGAAGCGAGCCTTAGAATTGTTACTTCAGAGCCTCACTGAGACTGGAGCAAATAAACCTCTGCCAAGCAGTACTCACCAGTGTGGGAGAAGACGCAGAAAGCGGCGGTCGATCTGGGTTTCCCGTCCCCTGGGCGTTTCACTGGCGTGAAAGACGAAAGAGCAGTTTTCTTAAAGAGCAGAGTTTCCCTAAGAGAGCAACACGGTCGAGCAACGCGTCTTTTTCAAGATGTCGTTCCGACCGTGCGTTTCTGGATGCGGTCGTTTCCTCTCCCCGGATGACGGACATGAGCATTGCATCACATGTCTGGGGGTCCGGCATGTTGATGCGGTGCTTGTGGACAGTTCTTGCCCTCACTGCGAGGGCTTGACTGTAGCACAGTTAAGGTCGCGGCGTGCCCTAGCATTAGGGTGCGTCACCCCTGCTGCTCCCCGCCATGCGGTTAGCACTCGGGCAGGCCTGAGGGTTACAGTGGGGGCTTCTCCGTCGCCTTCGGGCCCGCGGATCCCCCGCTCCTCTTCAGTGTGCTCCGTCCAAGCTTCGAGTGAGAGCGCTGGTCCATCCTCCGGGCTGGCCGCGCTCTCATTAGATGACACCGGGGATGCGATGTCCACCGCTGCATCGGAGGGCGGGCTAACATGCTCCGATGACGATTCGGATCCGCTGCCACCCTCCGGGGTTGTCAGCGGGACTCCGGATTTGGAGTCGGACATGTTAGCCGTGTTATTCCGGGCTGCTTCGGCCGTTGGACTGGAGATGGCTTGTCCCCCAGCTCCGCGGCCGGACCGCTTAGATGGGTGTTACGTGGGGGCTAAGAAGAAGGTGAAGCCTTCCAAGCCCCCCGTCCCTTTCTTCCCGGAAGTACACAGTGAGCTCACGCAGGCATGGAGGGCGCCTTTTTCTGCCCGGTCCTCGTGCGCTCCCGCCCTCACCACCCTTGATGGCGGGGCAGCCAGGGGATATGAGGCGATTCCCCCGATGGAGCGCGCTATTGCGGTCAATCTTTGCCCGCAAGGCGCCTCCACCTGGAGAGGTCCACCCAAACTCCCTTCCAAAGCGTGTAGGTTATCTGAGTCTCTCACGGCCAGAGCCTACACCGCTGCGGGTCAGGCTGCATCCGCCTTGCATGCGATGGCCACCTATCAACGCTACCAAGCGGAGAAGTTGGCTGAGCTGCAGGGGGCTGGTTCTTCCTCGGGCTTGATGCATGAGCTCCGCACGGCAACCGATTATGCTCTCATGACCACCAAATTGGCTGCTCGTGCCCTGGGGAAGACGATGGCCACATTAGTGGTCCAGGAGCGCCACCTCTGGCTGAACCTGGCAGATATGGCTGACGTTGACAAAGCGCGCTTTCTTAACGCTCCCATATCCCAGGCTGGCCTGTTCGGCGACACCGTCGGGGAATTTACCCAGGAATTCTCGGCGGTGAAGGAGCAGTCCAAAGCGATGGGAGTGGTCATTCATCAGCGGGCTCGGAAAACTGCTCTCCCCGCTGCCCCATCCGCTCCTGCTGCTCCTCGCCGAGGGCGTCCGCCCGCGACCCCAACATCCGCTCCGCTTCCGCTGCCCGCTCCACCGGCCAAGCGGCAACGCCGAGCTAACCGCGGGTCTGCGACGCCCCCGATCCAGGGCGCCGTTAAGTCCGGTAAGAGGACCGCGAAGCGTCCCTGAGACGGGCCACCCGGAGAAGAGGGGACCTGCTCTTTCCTCGGTGGAGGGCCGAGGACGCACAACATCAATAACACCACCACTGCCGCCCTCTGGGCTGGCGGTGACCAAATTTTCAATAAAAGAGCAGTTTCCTCTCTCTCCGGGTGCGCATGCCCGAGCCTTGCCAGTCTGGGACGCCCCGCCTTCCAGCTCGCAGCGCCGGGCTCTTTCGCCACAGGCTTCCAGAGTGCAAGAGAACGGACTCCTTTCTCTCACTCCAGCCTCATCGCGGGATCCAGGGAGGAAGGTAAGAGAAATTCTCTTATTTTCGGCTCTTCCTCGGGCCGCTCTGCTTCCCGGGGTGAGTACTCCCTTCCCGAGCTGCCCCTCCGTTGGCACGTCAACGATCGCGCCGATGATGCCATTAGCGCGGGCTCTGCCAGCCTGGTTAGCGCTGCCCAGCCCGTCGCGGTGGCTCATACGGACGATCGGACTCGGCTATGCGATACAATTCGCCATTCGCCCTCCCAGGTTCACGGGCGTCCATTTCACGAGGGTCAGCCCCGTGAACGCCCCTGCCTTGCGAGAGGAGATTGCTGTCCTCCTGGCGAAGGATGCAATCGAGCAGGTCCCTCCAGCCGAGATGAACTGCGGGTTTTACAGCCCGTATTTCATCGTGCCCAAAAAGAACGGAGGGTTAAGACCAATCCTAGATCTGCGCAGACTGAACCGTCATTTACACAAAATGCCGTTCAGAATGCTCACGCAGAAGCGCATACTGCAGTGCGTCCGTCCTCGGGATTGGTTTGCAGCAATAGACCTGAAGGACGCGTATTTTCATGTCTCCATTCTTCCACGCCACCGTCCATTTCTCCGGTTTGCGTTCGAAGGTCGAGCGTGGCAGTACAAAGTCCTCCCCTTCGGGCTCTCTCTGTCTCCGCGGGTTTTCACCAAGCTCGCGGAGGGTGCCCTAGCGCCCCTTCGGCTTGCGGGCATCCGCATACTCAATTATCTCGACGACTGGCTGATTTTAGCATCGTCCCGAGAGCAATTGATTATGCACAGGGACAAAGTGCTTCGGCACCTCGACCAGTTGGGGCTTCAGGTCAACCGAGAGAAGAGCAGACTTTGCCCCGCGCAGAGAATCTCTTATCTCGGGGTGGAGCTGAACTCGATCGATATGGTCGCGCGCCTCTCGGAGGAGCGCGCCAGGCTGGTGCTTTCCTGTCTGAGCTCGCTCGACAGGAATACAGTGGTCCCACTGAAATTATTTCAGAGGCTCCTGGGGCATATGGCATCTGCAGCCGCTGTCACGCCGCTCGGTTTGCTTCATATGAGACCGCTTCAGCGCTGGCTTCGCGATCGGGTTCCCAGACGGGCATGGCGCGCGGGCACGCACCGGGTGGTCATCACTCCGCTGTGTTGCCGCACCCTCAGTCCCTGGACGGATCTTGCTTTTCTACGGGCCGGGGTGCCCCTAGGGCAAGTGTCCAGGCATGTTGTTGTTTCAACAGATGCCTCCAGCACGGGCTGGGGGGCCGTGTGCAACGAGCATGCAGCTGCGGGTTCGTGGTCCGGACCCCGCCTGCATTGGCATATCAATTGCCTAGAGCTGTTGGCAGTGTTTCTCGCTCTCCGCCGCTTTTTACCGGTGCTAGAGCAGAAACACGTGCTGGTCAGGACGGACAGCACGGTAGCGGTAGCTTATATCAACCGTATGGGGGGTATACGTTCTCGTCGCATGTCTCAGCTCGCTCGCCGTCTGCTCCTCTGGAGTCACACGCGGCTGAGTTCGCTGCGTGCCATTCATATCCCGGGCAGTCTCAACCGTGCAGCCGATGCGCTCTCACGGCAGACAGTATCCCGAGGAGAATGGAGACTCCACCCGGACTCGGTCCAGCTGATATGGGAACACTTCGGGGAAGCCCAGGTCGACCTGTTTGCTTCCCCCGAGAACGCCCATTGCCAGTGGTTTTATTCCCTGACCGAGGCCCCCCTCGGCACGGATGCGCTGGCACACGGCTGGCCACCGGGCTTACGCAAGTATGCGTTTCCCCCAGTGAGCCTAATTGCACAGACACTGTGCAAAGTCAGGGAGGACGAGGAGCAGGTCTTGTTTGTTGCGCCTCTCTGGCCCAACCGGACCTGGGTTCCCGAACTCACACTCCTCGCGGCGGCCCCTCCCAGGCGCATTCCCCTGAGAGAGGACCTCCTCTCCCAGGGACGGGGCACCATCTGGCACCCGCGCCCAGATCTCTGGAACCTCCACGTGTGGTCCATAGACGGAGTGCGGACGACTTAGGTGACTTACCGGTTTCGGTGGTTAACACCATCACTCAGGCTAGAGCACCCTCTACGAGGCATGCCTACGCCCTGAAGTGGAGTCTATTCACTGAGTGGTGCGCTTCTCGCCGAGAAGACCCCCGAACTTGCCAGATTAGTGTTGTGTTATCCTTCCTTCAGGATAAGCTGGAGCGCAGGCTGTCCCCCTCCACACTGAAGGTTTATGTGGCTGCCATCGCCGCTCATCATGACGCGGTGGATGGCAACACGCTCGGGAAGCATAATCTAATCATCCGGTTCCTCAGAGACGCGCGGCGATTAAATCCATCCCGCCCCCCTCTCATGCCCTCTTGGGACCTCTCTGTAGTACTAGCGGGTCTGCAGGGAGATCCGTTCGAGCCACTCGACTCGGTATCATTGAAAATTCTGTCCATGAAGACAGCTCTGCTGATCGCGTTGGCATCGTTCAAGAGAGTCGGGGACCTGGAGGCATTTTCGGTCAGCGAATCGTGCCTTGAATTCGGGCCGGCCTACTCTCACGTTATCCTGAGACCCCGGCCCGGCTATGTGCCCAAGGTTCCTACCACCCCGTTTCGAGACCAGGTGGTGAACCTGCAAGCGCTGCCCTCGGAGGAGGCAGACCCAGCCTATTCACTGCTTTGTCCCGTTCGCGCTTTGCGCCTGTACGTGGAACGAACGCAATCGTTAAGATCATGTGAACAGCTCTTTATCTGTCATGGTGGTCGGCAGAAGGGAAGTGCCGTATCAAAACAGAGGTTGGCCCACTGGATAGTTGATGCCATCGCCCTCGCTTACGAATGCCAGGGTGAGCCGCGTCCCCCAAGCGTGAGAGCACACTCTACTAGAAGTGTCGCCTCCTCCTGGGCGTTAGCACGCGGCGCCTCTCTTGCAGATATCTGCAGAGCTGCGGGCTGGGCGACACCTAACACATTCGCGAGGTTTTATAATCTTCGAGTGGAGTCGGTTTCGTCCCGATTATTGGGTAACCCCGATCAATCGGGAGGAAACTAAACTCGGTGTCAACAACGCTTGCTGCGCCATGCTCCCTAACACGGAGATACGTGCGCCTTTTTCATTCTGCTAGTAAGTTCCCCATCTGGCGAACCCTAGAGAATTCCTCCGAGGCCCCCAGCACCCGTCTCAGCGGAGGAGTCGAGTGCCTGGCTCAGTGTGATGTCTGGTACGCCCAAATTGGTCTACCCACATGCTGAGGTTCGGTGCCAGCTATGCGCGGTTCCCAAGGTGACCCCATATGCATATATTAACCACGGTGTGTTCCCCCTGTCCAGGCGGACCCGTGTCTTCCCTACCCGCTAACCAGCTTATCATATGTAGCACTCCCCCTTATTAGGGCTAGTCCATATGCTCATACTGCCATCAAGTCTCCCCTCTTGGGTAGCAGGTGGCCTCCGCAGCGTCCTCCCCCTTCGGGGACTGGCACGCTTTCCCAACGTACTGTCGTAATTTAAAATCCCTAGTCTATATTAGCTAGGTAAAAAGCACATTACGAACCCCGATCCAAATCTAAATTTTCCCATGTAATGGTAAATAGAGGGCCTAGGGGACGTTGGAAGGTTGCGCTCTTGGTGATGCTATGCTTGGCAAACTTCACACCAGGAGCGTGACGGGCTTAGCTGCTGTGGCGTTTTCCATACAGTCTCCCATAGTCTGTAAGACACACGTTGGAGTTCCCATATGAAGGGGAACGTCCTGGTTACGTCCGTAACCCACGTTCCCCGAATAGGGAACGGAGACGTGTGTCTCCACTGCCACAGCACCTGAGTCTCCAGCTGTTAGCTGAATGTTCGGCTCTTCAGCAGGCAATTCTAAGGCTCGCTTCTCAGCAGACAGCTTATATAGCACTAATTGCTAAGCGCTGTCAGCTGTGGAGCTGAGCTCCGCCAATTCACTTGGCGTTCATTGGCCCGTTTTCTTAAATCTCCAGAGTGATTGGTCGTCTGACGTACTCCCATAGTCTGTAAGACACACGTCTCCGTTCCCTATTCGGGGAACGTGGGTTACGGACGTAACCAGGACGTTGTTCACTTTGTGTTTGCAGTCATGCAGAAAAATGTGAAAAATATATATGTTTCGGCTAATATATTGGCTATCAGCCTCCAAATCAAAATAGTTATTGGTATTGGATATATTGGTATTGTCAAAAATTCCATATCGTTGCATCCCTACTTTAAAGGTTTGTTCACCACAAAATACAAAAGCACTTAAGATCTTGTTCTTAGGAACATAACTGAAGATATTTTAATGAAACCTGATAGATTTCTAATCCTCTGATGTGAAAGTGTACTCACGCAAGACTCTATAAAAAATGCTTTAGCACATTGATAAAGAGATCGAAACATAAATTCATATGAATTGAGCTATTTAATATACCAAGTCTTCTGAAGAGACAGTTTTCATGAAGAACATATTTCCTTTTGGCATTTATTCACAAACACAGCACATAAACAGCTTAAATGGCTCTTACTAAAGTCAGATGCTATGTGGCTGAGAATGAACCTCAACAATCAACCTTATTTTACCAAATCTGATTGTAGTAGACACTGTTCTCCTATATCAATGTTAATTTATAAGTAAACTATATAAATGGATCTCAATCCGTTTACCATATAAATGATTGTGTCACTTCAGAAGACTCTTTATTTCAGTTTTTGAAGAATCAGAGTTTTGGGTGAATGGCTAACTGTCACACTCGACTAAGGGACATGAAGGCACAGGAACATGAGATTTAACAAACACAAATTTATTTACAAACACTTACTAAATACAAGGCACTGGAAGATACAGGAGACTCTGGGAGGACATGGGGTGACGACAGCATGGACAGACGACACGTAGACAATACAATACCGGACAAGGACTGAACCAAACAGAGGGGTATAAATACATGGGGGCTAATGGGACAGATGATACACAGGGGTGAGACACAGGTGGAATAAATGAACATTGAAAACGGCGGGAAAGAGAACAAAGGAATCACATGACATGGCACACAGAACAGACACCTGACACTAACAGGTTTGTGACAACATGAGTTTGAGTAAATGGAGCACTAACCCTTTAAAGGAATAGTTCACACAAAAATGAAAAATCTTTCATCATTTACTCTACCTTCACTAGTTCCAAAACACAACTACTACTGTTGAACACAAATTGACACCATTGAGGTCCAGTATTTTTTTTCCTACAGTGGAAGTCAGTGGTTACAGATTTCCAGCTATCTTTAAAAAATCTTCCTTTGTGTTCAACTAAATACAGAAATTATTAAAGGTTTGGAACAACTTGAGAGAGTGAATAGTATGTAAATGTTCATTTTTGGGTGAAATATCCCTTTAAACTGAAATTACTCAAATAATAGTCAGAATATCAACAAATATATCAACAAATATATATATATATATATATATATATATATATATATATATATATA
>CAIGQW010014484.1:5714920-5737710 GCA_903798125.1 Danio choprae | reverse complement strand
ATATATATATATGCAATAAATGTACACAATACACGCACTTAAATTATGTCAAAACAAACTCTTATTTTGGATGTGATTAATCGCGATTAATTATTGCCCAGCACTAATTTAAATGCAGGTTTTCATTTATTATATTAAAAATACCATATATCAACAACATTCATTTTGAATAACATGAGGAAGTGATGCTACTTCTGCTGAATATGTCAAATATGTAAACAATAACAATAAAAAGATGCTCCTCTTACAGTGATTGTTATTCTGTTAATATAGAAACACAAAGCTCTAATGGCACTTTATTAGAAACACCTTCAAAACTTCATTCCACTAATTCAACAGACATAAAACCAAGCCTCAATGTGACTAGATTGGAACCAGGCACTGACTTTAGTCTCCCTGTCTTGTGATATAGAAAACAGGAACAAGAACTTCAAAGCTAACTCTGTATTTAGGCGCTAACCACAATGTAATATTACACGACACAGTTTCAAAATTCCCATGCCTCAAATTCTTACAACAGTATGAGCAAGCCAAAGGATTGCTCACTAGCTTAGCTACATAGTCACACACGCATCAAGAGCTATTAATGCTAACAGGAAATCGCAGATTAATAAAAATAGAAATTATTTCAATAGACTTGTAAATTTTTATTAGCATATTTAAAAAATCATAAACAATACAAATTGATCATTAAAAATAGTACAACATTTGGATCTTTTCTTTATTTTTAAAACACAATTTAAAAATTATGATAAAAATATTTGTAAAGAAATATTTTTAAAAATCTATTTTTAATAAAAGTTATACTTTCATACAGTATATGAATCTTTCCATTAAACATTTCTTTAAAAAAATAATAGTAAGCAATACAACTGCTTTAAAAATTGATAAAAAAAAAAAATGCTTTTCAGACCAGTCTTGGGTATCGCTCACAAAAACTTTGAATATTATTTCAAAACCAGTCCAAACCACAAACTGTAAGGATTTCACCAAAATGCCAGAGCTTTGTCTGAGTTATTTAACATCAATACATGCATGCATGTGATTGCATAAAGAAATTCTGCTTCAAATGCAATTAATCACTGGTTTCTAAATTGACAACAATATCATGGGATTGCATCAAAAATGTAATCAAAATGAACAGAAATGGTCACACACTTCGGGACATTACTGCCAAAAAGTACTTGTATTTAAAAAAGGTGCCAAAGAATGAAAGTGTGAATATATATAAAGATTTCAGTTCATGGAAATGGCACTGTGAGCCTAAAACATGATTTTTTTTCTTGTTCTCATGTAAATCCTGTCAATGTAAAATCCCAGTAAAAAACAGGCCAGATGAAACAAAACACTGACTCTGACGATCCACACGGGAACATTAATTTGCACATCCCAATTTGATCTGCCACAATCTTTCCTTTTTTTTAAGTTCATGTAAGCTTTTATCAAACATTATATATGTGGGACTTTCATTTTCATAGCAGGAGAGGGAGGGATACTAAAAAGAGAAGAATTGTGAAGCAGGCAGCCTTGCATGACCCCAGAGGGTTCACTGCTTTTGGCAAAATGCGGGATATACAGATTATGAATTATTCAGCACCACCTAAGCAACAAGAGCATTAGGTCTGATTAAATGTATTTTGTTAGTTTAAAGTGTATATTATGAGATTTTACATGTATGTTTGTAATGAGGCAACAAACACACGTAAAGGCTGCACGATTAATCGAAAAAAGATCACGATCTTGATTTGACCCCCGACACGATCTTAATCTAGGATCTTTACAATTCAGCCCATTATATTTTCAAGTTCAGGAGAAGCATAAAGGAGGTCTCACAAGTTTTCATATTGTTTTACATACATTGCTCAGCAATGTGGACACCTCCAAATGGTGTTAAAAGTGTCACATACTGTAATTATAAGGTATAATTCACCCCAAAATTTAATTTCTGTCTTAATGCAATGATGTATTCACAGCCACAAAAATCACACGTGAGCTGACGCACAGTTTACTACTGAGAAAATGCGCGCATGCCCGTGAATGACTAAGTGAACAGAACCTGCATAGGCTGTCAATAACAGGTTAGTTGAATAACATTCAGATTGTTACACAGAACGATCGTTTGGGAGCCACGCGGGAATGATTTGTATGTATGTTTTTCTCAGAGGGACGGCAGCCATGACATGAGCGCACTTGACAGTAAAAGTGAAACCGAAATCGCGCTCATCATTTAAATGATCATTACGCATTTTAGAGTTATGATTACGACAAGCATTTGATATGTTTTTTCTTTCATAGCGAACACAGAGAGTTGTGCATGAGAGTAAACGTGTAACAGTGTCAGTATAACTACTCTAGCCTATAAAATGTTGACTATAATGCAAGAGGGAATCTGATAATGACAAATGTCTCATTTTACAAGTCACAAAAAGGGCTAATAATGTTGTCAATGACAGATTGATGATCTCAAACATAACAATTCAACTTCAGAATTATGAATAGTTGTATTCTGATGTAATCACTTTACTGTGGACAAATTTAGTCTATTCAAGTCTACACCATTCCAAGTCTATACAAAATTTTGCATTTTAACCAACAGTAGACCTACACATAGGCCTAATACTATTATTGTTGTTTTACCATATTTTTGAGAGTAACAATAATAATAGCCTACTAATATTAACCTTTATTTTAAATCTACAGAATCGTGAGAAAATTGTGATCTTCATTTTAAGCAAAAAAAAATCGTGATTCTTATTTTAGCCAGAATCGTTCAGCCCTACTCAGCTCTTTCTGTAATTTTTCTTGTGTGATAGGATGCCAATAAACATCAAAACAGCATCATTTTATGCTGAGGTTGACCTGTCTGTGTAAAGATAGCCTACTTACGCCTTATAGATTAAATAAACTTCATTGTCACTTCAGTTCAAAACATTGTTTACAAAGCATCTACCCAATTTGTCAAAATACTTTTTGACTAATGAAGTGTGATTATTTTGCATGCATTTATTTCAGTGTGAGTGCATTTGTTTCTGTGTGAGTGCATGTGTGCATGTGAGAAAGACACTCATTAACATTTACAAAACCTTGCTTTTCACAAAACCAAGTATTTCATTTTAGGGGTAATTCCTCTGGTTATAAATGAACATATAAAAGAGTTTTAAACCATTAAAACTACTGTCATAATTCATTTTTTTTATCCAGTGGCAGAAATGTCCTGCAGAAATGTCCTGTCCTGCAAAGCGTTTACTCTATTTAAAGTACAAAGGAAATCAAAACTAACCTCATGGTTTTGTTAGCTCACATTGCCAGTTTTGTGGTGAACAATTCATCTGTATGTGACATATTGAACAGTTGAACATTTGTCATTCCTGTTAGGGGTACATTTTTATTGGGATCTATTTTATAAAATTGGTGAAAAGTGTTTGGTTGCATATTTATATGTAAAGAAAGGTGCTATGTGCATTTATTGAATTGATTATTTTCGATTGCAATGTCTGCATCATGACGTCACTGTACGCTTCAGTGGGTAACGCAGCCGGGAGGTGCTTCAATCAGAGTGAATACACCATTAAAGAAGCCATGTTTGCGTCGCTCTCCTTTTTCATATTTCTTTATTCATTTTTATAAACTTCTTTACAGGTAAATGTAAACTAAGATGCACATAACATTCTTCTATTTATGTGTAATCACTGTGTAGTATGATATTGATGATTTATGTGTTGAATGCCGTATGTTTTGCTTGCTTACACTATGTAGATAATTTAATCATATTGTGCCAGAGTTATACATTATGGTTAAACAAATTAACCCAGTATATGCCTTTATTGAATGAAGTATATCAGATACTAGGTATTAAGCAGTTTGTAAGGATTAAAATATGTTTGACATCCTAGTTTTCATGTCAGAGTGGATACATATGACAATGTTATATATCTTTTTGGTGCATATGTGTGCATTTCCAATATCTTTTTCTGTTTCTAAAAAATGTGTGTCAGTTTGTTAAATAGCTCATTGATCATATTTACTTATTTCCTTTATTCTGAATTAGTGTGTGAACTCATTCATGTTTACATTTAGCCATTACAGGGAAGGAATAATACTGTAATGTGTTGAGCTTTTGTTATAGTCATATGCTTTTAAAAATTAATTCAGAGTGATTATAAGTAAATAGCCACGCCCCTCCAACTGTCAGTTTTGACAACAAACAGAAATGGCAAGGAGGAGGTGTCTGTTAGGTTGTAATAACTCTACCGAAACCCTTTTCCTGATATTTTAGAATGAAATGCCTACTTTACTACATCCATTCAGCTTGCAGTAGAGAAAACAGGCCACGCCCACTGTTTTCTCATTTAATATTCTGTTTCTCTAGGAACTGCATCACAATAGGACAAAAACGGTCGCAGTTTCCAGTTCATATGCTGACCTTTAAACAGACCTGAAGTGGCTAATCACGGTCTTACTAGTGTTGTGATCACCAGCTGTGTTGCCCTTGCGAGTTACTGGAGATTACTCTCTGTAACACTCATCCGAACTACATATCCCATCATACCCTGCGTTCACACACCGGTTTCAAGTTCACTCTGATTACACACACAGCTGAAGGACATTATCATTAATTACTTTGACTATAAATACACCTTTCATTCACACATCCGTGGCTGACTCTTGCTACAATCCAAAGCGTTTTCCTTGTTTTTGCCTTTCTTGTGATTTGAGCCTCGCATTGTTTATCGTAATTTGATTATTTGCCACCTGCCTGTTTAATGGATTATGCTCTTGGATTGTCTTTATTATTGTGAATTGCTGGCTTCCGACCCCTGCCTGTCTCACAATTCTCTCAATAAATACTGCATTTGGGTCTAACCCCCCTGTCGTCACGTCTCCATTCTGCAGGAGACTGGCCCCTTGCACTCCCCTTTTTATGCCTATTCTATGTTATGATCCTTCATAGACAAGTAAGCATCTTTTTGTAATCATGGCAAATTTGGCAAAACATTACATACAAATGACTCAATAATATTTAAAATATCCCCCAGCCCTTCTGTGAACTCTCCAAAAGATCACCATATCCTCTGTTAGCTCGGGCCCAAAAATATTTTCTCTGAGGCAAGCACAGACACTCTTTAGGGCAGTGGATTTATTTGGAGCCTCTGCTACTACAGAGGTCACTGCATTAATTGATAATCTGCGCAGCCTCGCACGTCTCAGATTTCCACAGTTGTAGCCACTTACAGAGCATTGCATTCTCCCCGGGTTAACTCAGAAGTATGTATAGGATTGCAGTGGAGGGCTGCTGCAGGGCTGTATTTTTAGTGTGTCGAGCAGGTGCGATAAATCTTTTTGTCTTTTTGCTTATGCTTCTCTATGAGCACTAGTGGGGGAAGTTGGGACAGATGCAGGCTGCTGTCACTTCAAAGGTCCAGTCCTGTCGACTGACATCTTTATTTGAAGAGAGACGCATATGTGCATCTACACACACAGTCTGGTCACACTGATCAGCTGATCTGTGAAAGGGAGGAATTGCTTCCTGCTGTGGTTTTGTGTGAAAAGCTTTAGTAGAAACCTGTGTTGAGGAAATGATTAGCCCTCCCATGAAAATGTTGTTCTTTTACAAATATTTCGCAAGTGATGTTTAACAGAGCAAGGACATTTTTCACAGTATTTCTTGTTAAATGAAGAAAGTCTGGAGAAAGTCTTAGTTTAACTAAAAAAAAAAGAGTACCTAATGAACACAACTTGCCTAATTAACATAATTAACCTAGTCGTGCCGTTAAATGACACTTTAAGCAGAATACTAGTATCTTGCAAAATTGTCTTGCAAAATTTGCCAGGATGACAATAGTACGTATTGTCATCCTGGCAAATAAATGTTCATAAGACCTCAGTATACCATGAGGAGCCACAGGTTTTCATTTGGAATAACTATATTTATATTAACCTCTGAGTAAAATAAGAGTAAATTTTCATTTTTGGCTATACTATCTCTTCAAGATGTGGTCTATGCTTACTAAGACTGCGTTTATTTGATCAAGAATACCAAACTAAATTACATTTTATATTGTATAAAAATGTATATATTTCTGCATTTAATTTTGTATGCATTTATTTGTTTTATAAGAGCATAGTTTATTTATTTAACTTCTTAAACAATGTGGTTTTGCACATTTTTAAAACATTTTACTTAAATCTTCTTGTAGTTATGTGTTGACTTCAAAAAATATATTATCTTGAAGTGGTCAAATGTTCTGAAAAAGAAATTGGCAAAATAACTTAAAATAAAGGTTCTAATAGAGGGGTATTGAACTGCTACCACAGAAGAAACATTTTCGGTTCCCCAAAGAACCTTTAAGTCACCAGTTCTATTAAAAAAAATAATTCACTAATCTTAATAACTTTGGCGTCACGGTGGTGCAGTGGGTAGCACGATTGCTTTACAGCAAGAAGGTCGCTGGTTCGAGCCTCGGCTGGGTCAGTTGGCATTTCTGTGTTGAGTTTGCATGTTTTCCCTGTGATTGCGTGGGTTTCCTCCGGGTGCTCCAGTTTCCCCCACAGTCCAAAGACTTGGTATAGGTGAATTGGGTAAGCTAAAATTGTCCATAGTGTATAAGTGTGTATGTTTCCCAGTGATAGGTTGTGGCTGGAAGGGCATCCGCTACGTAAAACATATGCTGGATAAGTTGGCGGTTCATTCCGCTGTGGCGACCCCAGATTAATAAAGGGACCAAGCCGAAAAGAAAATGAATGAATGAATAAATTACTTTTTGTACCTTGGAAATGTTCCATGCATGTTTAAACCATCAATGCCTATTATAAAAGAACCTTTATTTTTAAGACTGTATGCCATTCACAATATTCCATATTGTGTCTTCCACTCAAATTGACTACATTGATGAAATCAACACAAAATGCTATTTAAGTGCCTCACATGTTATGTGCAACTAATATGAACTTCCTGCATGCCAAGGACAGAAGAGTGTTTATCGAGGGATGATTTATGGCTGGGTCTCTCCGTGGCTGAAGATATGGAATCCAGATTGAGAAGACAATGTTACATACAGTACTACAATCATAGCCCACATCTGTTTTAGACTACACTGCAAACCGGTTGGTCATAATTCTGCACACTCTGCGTGTTAATCTGTTCGTACTGAGCTAGGATCAGTACAGAGCAGCTCAGCATCTCATATTTCTGAACTTATCACCCCTTTCCTCTGCTGCCCCTCCAACATTTCACCCTTATGTGACGACAGACCTAGAAAGACCAAAGCTTTTGTTGGTAATTGCGCTTGCCTCATGTTTGAAATAACAA
Source organism: Danio choprae (assembly GCA_903798125.1). NCBI lineage: Eukaryota > Metazoa > Chordata > Actinopteri > Cypriniformes > Danionidae > Danio > Danio choprae. The sequence goes on along the minus strand of CAIGQW010014484.1, from coordinate 5,730,401 downwards.
AAGCAAAACGAACAAAAAAAATAGGGCCTATTTGGAGTGCATATTTGTGGCTGAATTGCGGTGCATACTTAGGCAAACTACAACAAAAAGCATTGGAATGGTCATATAGAAGTTTTGGTCTTATTTTAAAGTCTGACTGAACCCATCAACCTTTACCAAAGTTTATCTTTTTACTTCATAATCTTCAAAACGGCAGTGGGAGGGTAGCCATGCATGCACATCACTGGAACCTACTAATATCGACATGGGAGTCTGTAATTACCCACAATGCAGCACTGGGATTAGAGTAGTCTGTTAGATTTGCTCCCTCGCTCCTGCTCTCTCTTTACTTCTGATAAAACATAAGTATTTCTGCTATTCTTCAACCAGGATCATTCACATTGAGTCAAAGCTTTATTTAAAAAAAGAACAAAGTTTTTTGGAAACAAAAGGAGAAGTTTGGAAAACTGTTCTGATCATACTTTTCCAGGGAAGTACAATAAATGAAGTATTTAACAAAACATTTTTGTGGTGTCAGTTATATATTATTACTGTAATATGTTGAACAACATTTTAGCTTTCTTTATTGTTTTAATGTTTTAGGTTTTTGTCATTTTGGTATACACGATTGTCATTTTTGTAAGTTTTCATTATTTTTACTGTTTTAAACCTAAGTTTGAGTCATTTTAATTTATTAAACTTAATTCTAAACCTTTTCTAATATTTGCATTTTATTTTAGCTTTATTTCAGTTGACAAAAACTACTAAAATAACAAACAATAACGTTTTTACGGAAAAAGACAACACTATAAAAGTTTCATAAACTTAATTCACACAACTTCAGCTAAATATATTACTTACTCATTTTTTCATAAAATGTTTCTGCTTTAACTGATTCATTAAAAAGATCTGACATAAGCCATTAACTAAAACTACATAGACAGATAAATAAAAATATATATAAAATAATTATTCAACAACTAAATAAATAAATAACATTAAAATAAAAAGGATAAACCACAAAAATATAACCCATTTCCTACTATTAATAAGAAACTACAATAGTCAACTCTGTGATACAAAAATAACACTGACTTGATAATCTGTATGACGGAATAATTTGTTAAATTTTATTAAAGATTCATTACATGGAAAACAAGTGACCAAATAACATCTCCGTTTCAAAAATGACCAAACAAACAACAAATAGTAAGTGAGTAAATAAATGAACAACTTACGAAAATTAATAAATAATTGCACATTAACGTCAGCCAGCAAGATATGGCACCCCAGTGCTCTCTAAACAACTCCAGCTTTTGGGAAAACGATGCACCTTTAATGGGTAAGATATCACAAGTTCACTTTGGGCCCTTGAAGAGGGCATCAGGAGTTTAGGGGCCCGACACGGAGTGAAATAAGGCAGGACTGATTAAGATGGACTGCTGATAAGGGTCCAACATGCACAATGGCTTCCATACTATTCGTGGATCGAGCGACACACGGTCGCACGCAACCCTACACAAGCACACAGGAATGCTCTCTCTCCCCATCGCACACACACACACGGGATCGCGCCGCCATACCATTGGATATCTTACCATCAGTGTGGAGGCTGGCAGACACGACCCTTTGAAATGCGATCCTCAGCCTCTCCAAGAGCAGCCTCTTGCCCTAATTAGATGATTATATCCAGAACAACATTATTTTAACTCAGGAGAGGAGAAAAAAAAGTCTTTATTACTCAGTAAATTCCTCCTGACTTGCTATTTGTAACCGTGGCTAAGAGTTACCAACTTCAAGCTGTCAAATGAGTGCCAGATTGTGTAGAGTTTCGAAGCTTTAGAGGAGGGAATCATTTCTTTAGATTAGTTCCGCTCTGGGTTCCTCGCCACAGGCCCGAGCACCCACATCCAATTCATCACGTCAGATCACACTGGTCCAGCTGTGGCGAGACTGGACTCTTTTTTTTTTTTCTGCATCCACACAAACTTTTCTACTCAGAAAACAAGCACTCGACTCACAACCCTGCATGCAATAAACAAATTTCTGCGTCCAAGTTCAAGAGCCTCACTTGTTCAGACCAAGCACTCTGTGTCCTGAGACGTCCTGGGTAAAAAGTCAAGAAGATAAACACTTGGGTAATCAAATAATGGTGATCAAAGCCTGTTTGCGAAGGGCAGCTATTGCAGCGTGGACTTTGATGACTTTACTAGTTGACTAGCCTCTTAAGACAGACATTATAAATTACAAAACGTCTTGTGAAAGGGAGTCTTCGGTCTAAACTTCCAAAATGTTGTCACTGTGTCCAGAGAGTTCTTTGTCTTCCCAACATGAGAAGGCTTGTTAGTGGTGGAGGGGAAACGTCGCATTGCATCTCCTCTTGGCAGCGGCAATGGTAATTTAGAGGCTGGAGCGAGCTGTGGAACAAAGGAGGGTTCGGCTCTGGGCGGAGAGGAGGCTCTAGCATGTCATTTCAGCGGTCGTCTATATATCCAAAAAGAAAAAACTAAAAACAGAATGTGCCTTTCAAATATTTCCCTAAACTCTGTTTGCCCCATAATCATGTGGAAAATGACAGTGTGTTTGCATTGTCCAAACGGCAGAGGCCTGTTTTAAACACACACTTAATCTGCGAGGACAATGATGGACCTGTGGAAATTATAGGGGTTCTGCATTAAGTTTGCTCACATTCACACACACAAAATATAATGCAGAAAACATAATGTACAGTTTTTGCGATTCTGCTGATACCAGTGTTGGGGACAAAACAGAAGTGGTGACGCTAGTAATTTAACTACTTTTAGATTTAGTTTTAAGAAGTCTGACTTGTCCTAGTCAATAGGTTCATTCAGATGGTTCATAAATATATGAATGAAATGAATTATATGGGGCCTCCAGTGGATAGCACATTCGCCTCACAGCAAGAAGGTCGCTGGTTCGAGCCTCGGCTGGGTCAGTTGGCATTTCTGTGTGGAGTTTGCATGTTCTCCCCGTGTTGGTGTGGGTTTCCTCCGGGTGCTCCGGTTTCCCCCACAGTCCAAAGACATGCGGTATAGGTGAATTGGGTAAGCTAAATTGTCCGTAGTGTATGAGTGTGAATAGGTGTGTATGGATGTTTCCCAGAGATGGGTTGCAGCTGGAAGGGCATCCGCTGTGTAAAACATATGCTGGATAAGTTGGCGGTTCATTCCGCTGTGGCGACCCCAGATTAATAAAGGGACTAAGCCGAAATGAAAATGAATGAATGAATGAATGAATGAATTATATGACCTGTAATTTAGTGGTGTTTCTCTTTTTTTTGCAGCTTGACAAAACTTAGTAAGCTAGTAATCAAGCACAATCCTAAACAGTTTTCGTTGTCAGATGTAGCAAGTTCATTGTTTCTAGTCTGTGGAAGAAATTTAAAACAATTCACCAGTTCAAGCCACCAGATATTAAATGATATGCTCATTGCTCCTTATTTTACACATAAAAAGATATATTAGGGATGTCTGAAATTGAAAAGAAAATCTTTTTTAATAATAATAATAATAATAGGGCGACACAGTGGCTAAGTGGTTAGCACTGTCGCCTCAGAGCAAGAAGGTCGCTGGTTTGAGTCCTGGCTGGGTCAGTTGGCATTTCTGTGTGGAGTTCCCATGTTCTCCCCGGGTTTGTGAGGGTTTCCTCCGGGTGCTCTGGTTACCCCCACAGTCCAAAGACTGTGTGTAAATGAGTGTGTATGGATGTTTACCAGTACTGGGTCGCAGCTGGAAGGGCATTTGCTGTGTGAAACATATGCTGGATAAATTGGCGGTTCATTCTGCTGTGGCGACCCCTGATGAATAAAGGGACTAAGCCGAAGGAAAATGAATGAATGAATGAATGAATGAAATATTATTACAATTTAAAATAGGTTAGTTTAGGGTTAAATAAATTTGAAAATGTGTTTTATTTCTGTGATGATAAAGATGATTTCTCAGCAATCATTATAATATGGTGCAAAATATTTTATGTTATCGTTGGAGACTGTTGAGGTGCTTATTTATTTGAGCATTTACATGACAAATAACTTTACTGTCACTTTTTTATGAAGGCTGAATTAAATATTAATATGTAAAAAAGCATACACTAGCAGTTTTAGCCCCTGTCCTAAATCTTCCAACTTGGTTATGTAAATTAGATTATTTTTGTTGCATTTAATATGAATTATTCTATTTAGGTTTAATAATGTTCCCTTAAATGAAATGAACCATCATTCATTTAAAAGTTCTTACCGTTTCTGTGCCAGCGAAAACATGGCTCTGATTAAATAACATCACTGTGTACTTGTATTATTATTATTGGAAACTATACTATAAAAAACTATATTATTATTTTAATTATACATGAAGAAAATAAAAAATAACAATAATAAAGCTTCATTGGACCATACAGCCCGAGAGGCTTTAGCAACAAATAATTCAGCATAGGTACTTCCTGTTGATGTCACTGCAGAAGGGGGAGACATCATCCAACGAAGATTTAAGGTGACAGGAAATACTGAAATGTGGTCAGGGTCATGCCTAAGAAGGGTCGTAAGAGAGTGTGACGTCTTTTTCCTGCAAACACACTCTCTCTCTTTCTCCATGTCACTCTTTCCTGTTGCCGTGCCATGAGGGAGAGCAAAACAACAGCAATAATGTTTTGTCTTAAGATTCTGTTTCAGTTTTCTTAACCTGTGATCACACACTAAACACGTGATCAGAGCTTTAGTTGAATTTGTTTTGATATCTCTGTTAAGGATTTAAAGGCACTTGTTTGAGCAGGAAAAATAAAACACTTTACAGTTAGAAGGAAACTGAAACTGGCTGGTCTACAAATGGTGTCTTTAAGTTTGATGGAAGACAAATTAAAGAATGAATTATAAAAAAAGGAAGCTTTAGAAAGAAAGTGAGAAAGAACAGCCTGAGCAAAGCAAAACTTTTCTTACAGATGCTCGGATTTGTGCCTGTTAGAAAGCAGGTCATGGAAACTGCACTCAGAATGGGCCAAACAGCAGTTTATGAGTATTTCTGTGGCACCAGTCCACACCACTGGGCACAAGAAAACCTGCATACCCCATTTCAAAATAAACAGGGAGGCACAAACATAAAAATTGAAACATAAATTTGCATTCAATGAATCTCAGAATCTATTTCATACTTTCAAGAGTTTAAAGAATCATAAGACATTGATTGTGGAAAAAAAAACTGAAATATATTCTGCTGTCCTTCATATATAAACATGAATGGTTTTGCATTTTAATGTTACAGGAGACAAGAAAGATGTGTAATAGGTTTTTTTTTTATATATTAGAAACAGTAATTTACTGTTCCTAGGAAAATAGACAAGGTCAGGATGATCTCCAGAAGCTTAACCCAAGCTTCAGAATAGGAGAAAAAAGCTGAACATGGCGTGGTTGTTGGTACCAGGAGAACTGCATAATCTGCTGATCTACTGCGATTTTCATGTACAACCATCTCTGGGGTTTACAGAAAATTGTTCAAAAGAGATAAAATATCCATGGGCAGAAATGTCTTATTGATGCCAGTAATTCCAGACAACAGTAATTCAACCACTTATCACGGATGAGCATCTCTGACACACAACCATGTCCAACCTTGAAGCAGATGAGCTGCAATATCAGAAGAGACACCGGAAACTGATGTTACAATTCACAAAAGTTCACCAAAACTGCACAATAGAAGACAGACCAAAGGTCATCTGGTTGGATTAGTCTTGATTATTAACTTCTGCATGGTAGAAATAAACCATATGAAAGCATGGATTCATCCAGCCTTGTACTGACAGTTCAGGAAAATAGTGGTGGTATAATGTTTTTAGGGATATTTTCTTGGGACTCTTTTGCCTGAGTACCTGAGTATTGTTGAAGACCATGTCTGTGACCTTGTGATGGCTACTACCAGCAGAATAACACACCTAGACTTCGATGATAGTTCAAATTAGTTCTTCACAATTAATTAAACAACATAGGCTCATTCTGAAAACGTAGCCCTATATACATTTCTGGCGATCGTGAATTATGTTTTAGAATGAGCATGGGTTGTAACTAAAGGTTAATTGGCAGTAAAGCCAGTAGTGTAATCAGTCACCAGCTTTCCGATGTAGCTGTGTTTACTACACAGAGACATAATTCACTGACAAGCTATGCAAAAAAGTGTGAATGATTTAATCGAAGCAATCTTGAAATTGAAGATAATCATTTTGCGATTTGGCAGCTGTTTACGTCGCTTTTCAGTGACATTTGACTCTGAGTTGTTTGTACTGAAAGCATGTGAAAATAGCACATTTAATAACATGTTTACTACTGATCACAGAGCTGTGTTTCTTTAACAAGATGTGCATGAGAATCTGAATTGCTTTTGCTGAATTGTGATTTCGATTTAATTTCAATTAATCATGCAGCCCTAGTTCAAATACGTTAACACACACCATACTAATCAGTCCATATTAGAATAATTATTATTATAATAATAAATGAATAATTAAGTAATTTTTTCTATCAAGCAGTTCTTTGTTATTCAGGAAGTCATAATAGTGTATGTGGTGAGAGCTTAGGGTGAAGGTCAGCATGATTCAATGTCATCTGAAGTCACAGGTCCAGCAGGTGAACAAACACAGCCTCTGAAGTTATCCCAGCACTCGGGGAAGTTGCGGCTGTCATCGCCCAGCTCCAGTCTGAATCCTGCAGTATACACAGACTGCAACTCTCTCGGATGGAAACTCTGAACAGTTCCTCTCATTTAATTATTCTTTCCTTTTGCTGTCCAACACAAGTCATCACATTCTGCTTATGCACACAACACATACCATCATGAGAAAAACAAAAAGGGGGAAAAACAGTAATTCAATCCCACTGCTTTTTGGTTTAATTATCCAAACCAATCGTCTTGCAAAAACCCAACGTTTAGGCCAGTTTAGTCTCTATGCATTGGCTGATTCGCATCTGAAGTATGTAGAGGCAAATGAAAGTCTCAAACAATCTTGGCGGGAATGAGCAGCAGATTGCTTCATTTCTTCAATGCAACTGATTCCTATTAAGATCTGGGTGGTATTTCCTCAGTAATGCAAAAACAGAGCTAGAAACCCAAGAAAAACACCATCAGGAACAAAAAATTAATGGCTGTAAACAGTGTATTAATGGAATGTGATCGTGCCCTTTATTTGTACTTGCCATCTAGGTTCTAGTCTAGTGGACTAGCAGAGAAAAACGGTGTCTAATGTTGGTGTTTGCATCTTCTATTAAGATGCTTTTCTCAATTCGATCACAACTGGACAACACTTAAAACAGGTGTAAAGGGAGTGTGAAAGATTCTGAGCTACTTTGATATGTTGTTGATAAGCCATTTTGTAGTGTAAACCGCATTTGGTCAAATGTATATAAAAAGACCACCCATTCATTGCCTGCTTATAGGTGAAAAAAATATTTTTTGTTGCCTCCTTTCATGTTCATAGACTGTAAAAAGTTTAATGACTAAACACTAAATACCAGAATAATAAATAACTAAACAAATAAATCCCTACATTCATTCATTCATTTTCCTTCAGCTTAGTCCCTTATTTATCAGGGGTCGCCACAGAGGAATGAACCGCCAACTATTCCAGCATATGCTTTACACAGCGGATGCCCTTCCAGCCACAACCCAGTACTGGGAATCACCCATACACTTTCACATTCATACACACACTCATACACTATGGCCAACTTAGTTTATTTAAATCACCTATAGCACGTCTTTGGACTGTGGGGGAAACTGGAGCACTCTGAGGAAACCCACGCCAACATGGGGAGAACATGCAAACCACACAGAAATGTCAACTGGTCCACCTGAGACTTGAACCAGCGACCTTCTTGCTCTGAGCCACTGTGCCGCCTAAATCCCTACTTTATTCATTCATTCATTTTCTTTTCGGCTTAGTCCCTTTATTAATCTGGGGTCGCCAGATTAATGAACCGCCAGATTAATGGACAGCGGAATGAACCGCCAACTTATCCAGCATATGTTTTACGCAGCGGATGCCCTTCCAGCTGCAACCCATCACTGGGAAACATCCACACACACTCATTCACACACATACACTACGGACAATTTAGCTTACCCAATTCACCTATACCGCATGTTTTTGGACTTGTGGGGGAAACCGGAGCACCCGGAGGAAACCCACGCCAACACGGGGAGAACATGCAAACTCCACACAGAAATGCCAACTGACCCAGCCGAGGCTCGAACCAGCGACCTTCTTGCTGTGAGGCGAACGTGCTACCCACTGCGCCACCGTGAGGCCCATCCCTACTTTAAATGTATATTAATTTACAGCAATATTTAAGTTCTCACACACAATACAATTCTATATTTAAAAAAATTAATATAACTTTTTTATTCCTTAAGAAAGCTCTGAACTCATGCACTGTTGTGAATGTTTTACTTCATAAAATCATTAATATGCTAATGATCATATTTGATTTGATGCAAACCAACATACAAAACAAAAATCAAAGGTCAACTATTATTAAATGAAGCATATGAATTAAATATTCACAGGATAACATGCATTTAGAATGTAGACTATTTCTTTCATTTCATGCCTATTTGAATTTACAAATGAGGATCTTGATGAATCGGGATTGTCAAACAAAGACAGCAACCGTTTGAGCCACTTTTAGGAGACAACAACCAACAATCCTTCTAAATGGCTAATCTACAGTCATTTCAGCACATTATATTGGGACTTAAGATAACAACACTTTTTAGTACAAAGTATAGGCTACTTTCTAGATGCACAGTCAAATTAACAGATTTTTTACGTATACCCTATTGGACTCAAGTGATTGACACATGCCTACTGTGCTGATGATTAAATTTGCTTTGCATGCACTGTACACATACCCTGTAAAACATGTAGTAAACTTTAGGCCTAAATATGTCAACTTTTAGAGCAGTTCTTGAAATATCCAGTCCTGTCCATGTTTTTTAATTTCTCTCACATCTCCATTAATCCCTTCTGCAATCTAGTAAACCAGGTACATCAAACTAGTTCCAATGCACACACCCACAATGCACCTGGAGTGGGGCCAGGGCTGCTGTTAATTGGGTCTCATTATTAAGTTAAGTGTGATGCAGGTGGCGGTGGAAGAGCTAATGAGCAGAAAGGAGGCAGGCTGTTTTGGCCCGGCCATTAGAAAAATTACTTGAGTGGAAAATGAATGCAGTACTTGCTGGCAGAAAGAGCTTGACCGGGTTTGATTAGAATGAACCCTAGTCTGTATTTTTAGTTGAAAGGACTACCATACCAAGAAGCAAAAAATGAATTAATTTGTGGGAATAACATTGATAAATTACTTTTATTATATTAACAGAGGAATACAAACATCTAAAATTATATTTGCTTCCATGTAGTTCATTAAACAGAGAGATTACATTTGTAATTTTGACACTTTTATCTGGTTTAATATTTTGCTGTGTTCTATTGATATTTCTCGTATTGTTTTTGCATTGTTTACTTTTTGGTTGTGTTGTATAATTTGTTTTTACTGGTGTAAAGCACTTTGGTCAACCTTGGTTGTGTCAGTGTTCGTCCACGTCATCCGTTGTTTGTCATGTGCTTTTGTTGTCCTTCTCCCGCCACCGTCATTGTTAATCTGTTTCACCTGTACTCATCCCTCTTGTGTCATTAACGTAATCATCCTTTCCTCTATTTCTACCCTTTCGTCTGTGTCCTTCGTCGTCTGGTATTTTGGTCTCGTCCTTGAATCGTGTGGGTCTCGTCCTGTGTCGTCCTGTCTTCACGTATCCCATATCTGTTACCCGTAAGTTTGAATAAACCCGTTTTTTGTATTTATATCCCGTCTCCGTCTCGTCATGCTATCCTCCGCCCTCCGGGCGTGACATGATACCAGACCCACAGTTAGCGGCGCGCTTTTCCCCGATTTTCTTTTTTTTAGTCTGTTTTTCCCTCAGTGTTTTATTTTTCTCCCTCCGTGTTCCCCTGAATCCCGTCCGCCCGTCCGTTTCCCGTCACCACCTGCTGGAGCAGGGGGAAAGCAGCCCTGAGGACCATATCCGAGCGACTGAGAACAGCTTTCCGGGCGACGTGCTCTGCGCGCCCATCATCTGTTACAGAGCACGATCGCCCGAAGATGGTCCTCAGGGCAACACCGCCGCAAAGATGGAGTGGACACTGGCGAGTAAAATATTTCTACTCACCGCCTTCCTGGAGGATCTCGTCAGTGCCACTCCCGACCCAGTGACCAGCCAAACAACATCGTCCACCTGCAGGGAGCGCTTGCCAGAGCCCACCGCAGACGGAGAGCAACCCCCGGCCAATGAGCCAGCGCCCTCTAGAGCGACAGAGCGGAATTGCGCCGAGATGGAGGAGCTCAAAGTCCCGTCTGACCAGGTGTGTGTGCCGACAACACCGCCCCGAGGGGGAGTCCTGGCGGCTACCCGCGGAATCAGCGAGAGTCCCGCCCACCCCCCCTATGCAGATGGACACCGACTGGACACTGGGAGGCTACTCACTGGCTTCTGGAGCTTTAATTTTAACCTTCAGCTGTTTTTAGACAGCATCTGCCTGCCGCTGTTTCCAGACAGCAAACAACTGTTTCCGCACAGTTTTTTAACCTTCCTTCTCCGGAAAAGCCTCAGCTCCAGGGTCATGAGTAGCTTCCCACGGTCCCCCAGAACTGCAGCCAGTCATCCAGCTCCAGCACTGCTGCAGTCAGCCAGCCTCCCAGCTCACGCTCCAGCTCCGGAAATGGAGCTCGCTAATGGACGCTGCCTGTCTGCGTCACCCTATGGAGGGTGTCGCCCAGCGTCAGCTCCTACGGCCTCCGAGCTGCGGACTCCACCTCGGCCCTTCGACCCTAGGGCTCCGCGTTGGCTCACTCCTCCCTCGTCTTCGTCGTGGGCCGTCCGCCCACCAGCTCCGCCAGGCTCCCTCGTCCCTCCGGCTCCACCTTGGTCAGTCGTCGCCCTTCCTACGCCTCTGGACTCCACTCATCCGGCTGCACCTCATCGCACCGTCCCACCGGCTGCGTTGAGCTCCTCCATCCCTCCAGCTACGCCTTGGTCCTCTGTCGCTCTGGCTACGCCGCGGGCTTCCGGAACCCCGCCGTCGCCTTGCTCGGGTGAGCCGCCTGCTTCGCCCGGCCCTCAGAAGCCTCGGCGTCACCTTCGCCCTTCGGCTCTCCGTCCCTTCCTTGGGCTCCACCGCCATCAGCGGCGTCTCCCTCGGTCGGCCCCCTGGAGTCAGCAGCCACTCCTCCTCCATGGACCCTCCCTTCCTCGACTCCGCCCGGGGCCGTCCTTCTGGCTGTGTCCTGGGTCCTCCTGCTCCGGTTCCCTTCCTGTCTCCCCCTTGGACTCCTCCTTTGTACCCTCCCCTTCTACCATCCTCCTTGTGTCCTGTTGAAGGCGCGGGGACCGCGCCTTCAAAAGGGGGGGGTACTGTCAGTGTTCGTCCACGTCATCCGTTGTTTGTCATGTGCTTTTGTTGTCCTTCTCCCGCCACCGTCATTGTTAATCTGTTTCACCTGTACTCATCCCTCTTGTGTCATTAACGTAATCATCCTTTCCTCTATTTCTACCCTTTCGTCTGTGTCCTTCGTCGTCTGGTATTTTGGTCTCGTCCTTGAATCGTGTGGGTCTCGTCCTGTGTCGTCCTGTCTTCACGTATCCCATATCTGTTACCCGTAAGTTTGAATAAACCCGTTTTTTGTATTTATATCCCGTCTCCGTCTCGTCATGTTATCCTCCGCCCTCCGGGCGTTACAGGTTGAAGGTGCTATATAAATAAAGGTTGATTGATTGATTTTTGCGTGAAATGTTTAATGTTTTGATACATATACAGTAATGTTTTTTTACTTTTCTTTTTTGCTGTACTTGTTATTGACATGCTTAAATACCAAAAAGCTTTAATAAAGGTAAAAGATCATGTCTGACTTAAATTTAAAGACTTAAGAGTTAAATTTATGGGTAACATGTTACAATAACAGTACATGAATAATGATGTATTAATATGTAAACTAAACATTACTTTATTATGAATTAATGAGGAGCTAAGGCGTGCGCTAATCATGAACTAACTTTAACTATAACATGAGTCACAAGAGTATATGTGTGAATAATGCCTACCCTAATTACTTGTTAGGTCATATTGTTAATTAATGTATTAATTAACATTTAAGTTTAAAATAAACGTAACCAACATGAACTCATGAGCTGTTAATGTATAATTATGTCGTGACTACTTGGAGGGGCACATCATCATTAACTCATTCTTACTACTCATGAACTCCTGCGTTTAAACTGTTCATGAGGGTCTCAACGACTCTTCCTTTGTCTTTGGGTGATACTTTCAGGCCACAGAAACCCTTTTGTTGATTAACTTGTGTGGTCAGTAGCTGGGCAGGTTTCTAACACCCACATGCCGTTTACCTTGCTGACCCGGTACTTCATTACATGCTTTGTTTAGCCATCTCCACCTAGCCACTACCCTCCTCCTAAAACACTTTATAGACAAGACTCATTTTAGACTTGCTTTCAGACTTGTGATAAAACTTGCAGACTGCAGACTCGTGGAGTTCTTGAAGACGTTGTATGACTGCAGACTAACAAACACGTCTCAATAAAGAAATTCTTCTGCTTGTTCGAGTCTCCTTAAACTCTGAAATCTGGACTTTACTAGAACATGTTAAGCTGCTTTGACACAATCTACATTGTAAAAAGCGCTATATAAATAAACTTGAATTGAATTGAATTGAATCCTGGACTGGGTTCTCTCTCCATTTTATTTTTCCAAATGGTGCATAAGGAGTTAATGAGTAGTTAAGAATGAGTTAATAATGATGTGCCCCTTCAAGTAAAGTCACAATATAATTATACATTAACATATCATGAGTTCATAATTGTTGAAATTAAGCATAAACTAATGTGGTAATTAATACATTAATTAACAACATGTGCAACAAGTAATTAAGGTAGCCGTTATTCACATATGAACTCACGTGACTCATGTCGTAGTTAAAGTTGATTAGTGCCTGCCTTAACTTATCATTAGTTCATAACAAAGTAATGTTTAGTTTACATATTAACACGTCAGACTATATTATGTTGTATAATATGACTATACGGAGTTAAATTGGGCTCAGAATGTTAAGTAATATGGTTGACATCTGATCACATCGTGCTATAAGAATGAAACACGTGAAGGAGCCAAATTCATGGTCTGCTACAAACGTTAAACAAGCGTATTTGTTGCACTGTAAGCTTTTATACAGAGGAAAATGTTCTTCACTCAAATGAATCCAAGTGAATCTAATAAACCCTCACCATATTTTCAGTAAAAATCTAATTTGTCCAGAATACTAATATTTGTGTATTGGCAGAATAACGTACAAAATGCTGCCAGTGGAAAAATATTCTGAAACACTATATCAAAAATACAAGAGCGAATCTAGACAAAATAAACTTTCATCAGTTTGAACTGGTATTCATGCATTATTTTGATTGGGGTGATTAACAGAGAAGTTAACACAGGACAAATATTTTTTTGTTTAAAGGGGGATTATTTCAGAATATAAACAGAATGGCTTAAACGGCACTAAGAGGGACTTTTGGAGAAGACTAGAGTGAGAATCACAGACTGCGTGACGTGTGTGTTTGTGTGTATAAAACAGCCTGTTTTTGTTATTGAGTGACTGGCGGATGGCGGGGGGGGGGGGGGGGGGGACTAAAGACCCAGGCAGTGTTGATATCCTGTGCATGAATACTTAGGACCATCCACAAAAAATAAATGTCACACACTGGCAGATCCCATTAAAAATCAAAGGCTTTTTAGAACAGTACATCGACATATCTCGCTTGGCTGGCACACAAGCTCCAGGAAAACACATTATGATCACATTAAGGGCGATCAAGAAGAGGTCACATAAGAGGTCTGTTATGCAGAGGAAAGTATCAGAACAACATGTTTTTCATGCAAAGAGAGCAGAAGGGACAGCAAGACCAGAAAGAGACTCGAAGGCGCACGAGTGTTTGGATGACTTTGAGGGGATTTTCTTCAAGCAGCCCTGGCTAAATTATCCAAATACAACCACACCAGTGTTCATCTGCACTTTATCCCCCCAAAAGCAGCTTATTTGACCACACAGTGACAATATTCTTCCTGTGAGATGCCCAGAAGATAGCCGACACTAGCTTTGAAAGCCCGCTCTGAAGCTTAGGGGCATAAATAAGCATGCAGAAAAGGGGCTCCTTGCTGATATTAAACTAGTCAGGGAGATCAGCTGAGTGTTTTAGCCTGGCTGAGATGCTGAGAGTCAGATAGTTGGACATGAAACAGCAGAACAGGGAAAACAGATGAGAACAGCAGTTCGAGCCTCTCAGCAAACCATCTTCGCAATTGGTTTCAAATACTGACCTGCATAGAAGGTCCTGACCTTGAATAGGAACTTTCTTGGAAGTCAGTAATCTGGATTACTCTGCATAAGAAAGAGATAAAAAATAAACTGATACTGTATTTCCAGCACAATCAAAGTTACTAACGTCTATGCAAGTGAAAACAATAGTCTATCTATGTATGAAAAAAGGAGTGGGTAGCGCTGTCGCCTCACAGCAAGAAGGTCGCTGGTTCGAGCCTCGGCTGGGTCAGTTGGCATTTCTGTGTGGAGTTTGCATGTTCTCCCTGTGTTGGCGTGGGTTTCCTCCGGGTGCTCCGGTTTCCCCCACAAGTCCAAAAACATGCGGTACAGGTGAATTGGGTAAGCTAAATTGGCCGTATGTATGTGTGTGAATGAGAGTGGATGGGTGTTTCCCAGTGATGGGTTGGAGCTGGAAGGGTATCTGCTGCGTAAAACATATGCTGAATAAGTTGGCGGTTCATTCCGGTGTGGCTACCCCTGATTAACAAAGGGACTAAGCCAAAATGAAAATGAATGTATGAAAAAAGGTACCCTGCTGTTCAAAAATGTGGAAACTGAATTATCTTCTGAATTATCGAAAGACGTCAAAGTGAAGTGATTTTCAATGGATAAAATTGTAACACAAGTATTGATTTTTGTAACAGCTTTGAAGGTCTGATACCCTCATGATACCCTCTTTGAAAGTCAACAAAACATAAAATGTTCACCCACAATGCATTCTGTCCAAAGGCATGAAGTAGTATACTTCATAGTAATAGTAAATAGTGGTATAGTACTGTACTAGTATAGTAGAACTATAGCAAGAAAAAAAAAACATTTGACTCAAGAAAGAGCTGAAAATAAAGCATTGCATTTGCATGCTGGTGGCAACTGAAAAGGTCTAAAATATATAAATACATATTTAAATATATGAAATATTAATTCATTAATTTTCCTTCGGCTTAGTCCCTTATTCATCAGGGGTGGCCTCAGAGGAATGAACCACCAACTATTCCAGCTTATGTTTTACGAAGCAGATGCCCTTCCAGCCGCAAACCAGTAGTGAGAAAGATATGTGAT
>CAIGQW010014484.1:5700144-5714520 GCA_903798125.1 Danio choprae | reverse complement strand
ATATATATATATATATATATGCTTTCACATTGTCACTATCATTTTTAAAAGCAAATAATACAACTACTAATAAAGTTTTAACAATAAGGGTTTATTTCAGAAATGCTGTAAATAATGTAAATATTTTCCAGAAATATTTTTATCTAATCTGAACAAAGTACATATATTTCATACAGCCTCTTTCCATGAAAATAAATATCCCTTCAGATTTTAGGAATTAAGGGGGCCTAAGGAAAGGAAATCATATTACTTGGAAGCCATCTGTACTTGTGCGCCATCACATTTGCAGACCCTTGTATTTAAAGTCAGTATAATTAATCATGTTTTGGATACTTCCAAAACACCTTAAAATCCTGCCGATGAATTTAGTTTGCTAAATTCTTGGAATGGAATGTCTGTAAATACAGTCGGTTTTGTACTCCCATTTTTCTCTCTTGGCTCTAAGGACACAGTAATTGAGCTGTAATTGAGTGTCCAAGCCTCACCTCCCTTCTTCCTCTCATTATTCCCCCAGCGCAGTCTCCTTGGCCCGAGTGCAGGCAGTGTGGCTGGGGTGTGGGAGGCCAGAGGAGAGCCTCTTCCTGTCACAGTATTGTCTTCTAACAGACCTGTTGCTGATAAAGAGCACACAGACCTGCTTACAACCACACAAGTTCAAAGAGTGCACAGTGACACAACAGCACAGAAATGCAGAGAAAATGTGAGAACATGTATGGAGGAAACACTGTCTTCATTTCTCTCTTTTTCACACTTTGCCACTCTGAACCCAGCAAAATCATTTTCTCTTTCGGTTAGCTGAGTTAAAAGCAACAAAAAGTCCTTGACACAATAACAGATTTTTTAAGAAACTTCAGAATTAGTTTTTGGCAGGCTAGCAAAATAACAATGTAATGTATGCTCACAATGTAAAAAATGCACACAATTCCTACATGTTGTCCCAACACAAATCATTCATTCATTCATTTATTCATTTTCCTTTGGCTTAGTCCCTTATATATCAGGGGTTGCCACAGCTGAATGAACCGCAAACTATTCCAGCATATGCCCTTCCAGCCTCAACCCAGTACTGGGAAACACCCATACACTCTCACATTCACACACACACTCATACACTACGGCCAAATTAGTTCATCCAATTCACCTATAGTGAATGACTGTGGGGGAAACTGGAGCACCCAGAGGAAACCCACGCCAACACAGCAAGAACATGCAAACTCCACACAGAAATGCCAACTGGCCCAGCCGGGACTCGAACCAGCGGCCTCCTTGCCGCGAGGCCACAGTCCTAACCGCTAAGCCACCTTGCCACCCCAACAAATCGATTAAGTTAACTTTATAATTTTTACAAATTTAAGTGGATTAAACACCAAACAATTAAGTTGTCTATCCCAAAAACTTGTGTTGTTTCAACTAATTTCAAATACAAGCACACTGAAAAAAATTATTCAAAGATGATTCCTTGGATTTACTACATATTTTTGTTAGGTGGTTGTAAACAATTTATTTCATTCATTCATTTTCTTTTTGGCTTAGTCCCTTTATTAATCTGGGGTCACCACAGCGGAAGGAACCGACAACTTATCCAGCATATGTTTTACGCAGCGGATGCCCTTCCAGCTGCAACCCATCACTGGGAAACATCCACACACACTCATTCACACACATACACTACGGACAATTTAGCCTACCCAATTCACCTGTACCTCTTGTCTTTGGACTTGTGGGGGAAACCAGAGCACCTGGAGGAAACCCACGCAAACACGGGGAGAACATGCAAACTTCACACAGAAATGCCAACTGACCCAGCCGAGGCTCGAACCTTCTTGCTGTGAGGCGATCGTGCTACCCACTGCGCCACCGTGCAGCCTGTAAACAATTTATTTGAGCTGAATTTAAAAAAACAACAAGTTGAACATTGCTAAATTTAATTTATTCAAATTCAACCCATATAAATTGCTTGCAACAATTTAGCAGAAATCTTTTTTTTCAGTGCACCAAAAGTCCTTTTTTGAGAGTATTATCAAAGTATGCTTTCAGCTTCTGTACAGTAATATGCTTGTTGCGTTTCAAATCCTTTGTTACTATTTTGCATTGATGTATGGCAATACATGCAATCTTCACCTATGAGCATTGCAAAAGAAAATGCTGGGTTCCACACAATAACTTCATGTTGTCCCAACACAAATCAATTACATTAACCTAATTGTTTTTACAAATTTATTGGATTGAACACAAAACAATTGAGTTGTCTTTAAAAAAACTTAAGAATTGTGTTGTTTCAGCTAATTCTAAATTGTAGTTTGAACAAGCAGCAAAAATAATTTTTGGAGTGAGGTCTGAAGCTGAACTACAGCATGCAACGCCAAAAAAAGTTATTAAAATTAATAAAAAAATAATTTCTACAATTCACTTACTTTCCCAAAATCTTCTTTCCCACCATAAGCAGTTTGTGTCTTTCACTGATGTATGAAACTGCCTGCAGCTCGCCAAGAACTCCTACAAATTAAGGTCTGAGCTCTCTTGTCTTACAAAGAGTCCAAACAGGAAGTTCACACTCCAGACTGTCATGAATGCACTCAGGACTGTTTGCAGAGGCTGTGCATTAAAGGTAATAATGTTGTAAAAAATTTTTAGTTTCTTGAGCAGACTGATTCTTTCGCTTGATTAGACCTCAATGTATTGTCAAGAGCAACTGGTATATATACTTTTTTTTGACTCTTAAAGTGCTGGCAGGTATAGTCTTTAATGAATCAACAAGGGCCACGGTTTCTGCTAAAAGTCTTCTCTAATGTTCTACTGAAGAAGAAAAAGCACATACTGTATACTTTGGATGCCCTGAAGGTGAGTAAACAGAGCAGTCTTTCATTTTGGGTGAATTATCCCAAACAGAAACAGCTGACCAAGACAAGGTAGACTTTGATCTGTCTATCATAACAGATAGACATAGACTGGACACCAGCTTTAAATGTATTTAGTGCCAATTAAGACAGAAAGAGTAAATGTGTTTTTCTAACACTATAAAACACAAACCAATGAGCGCTGCTTCTCGTGCAAAGAGTGTTTATACATTATTGTTAGAAGCACAGCCGCAAAGAAAAAAGAAAAACCTTTTTTTTAATGAGTCAGAGCAAGGGTGGAAAAGGTCATGGAAAATGTAATAGTAATAGAAATCTTTCCATTTCATTTAAATTATGACTTTGATAATAATAACAAATATTAAAAGAACCAAATCAGCATAAAAGAATGATTTCTTCTGAACTTTAAGGAGTGAACTGAACGACTTTAAATATTTATTCATTCATTCATTTTCTTTAGGCTTAGTCGCTTTATTCATCAGGGGTCGCCACAGTGGAATGAACCGCCAACTATTCCAGAATTTCCATGCTTTACACAGCAGATGCCCTTCCAGATGCAATCCAGTACTGGGAAACATCCATACACACTCAATCACACACATACACTACGGCCAATTTAGCTTATTTAATTCACCTATAGTGCATGTCTTTGGACTGTGGAGGAAACCGGAGCACCCGGAGGAAACCCATGCCAACATGGCGAGAACATGCAAACTCCACACAGAAATGCCAACTGACTCAGCCGGGACTCGAACCAGCGACCTTCTTGCTGTGAGGCAACAGTGTAACCACTGAGCCACTGTCACCCAAATTTTAAATACAAAAGAGCTATTATAAATTTAAATATTTTGAATTATATTACTGTAATATTACTGCAGACTTGGGGAGCAAGTCCTGTCAAATTTCAAAAACATTGTTAAAATCTGAACTACAAAACTTTGTTCATTGCATACATACAGTATATTAGACATAATGCATAATGTCACCATTTATTTTCTGCCGCAGTACAACTCTTCTATTATGAAGCTTATCATAGCCACCATGCTTCATTCAAAACAAACAGAGGACACACAGCCTGGCAGAGCAGCCTATAAATAGCCATTTCATTGAACAATGTTGTGAATGGGAGGTACTGCAATGCCTGCTACAGCTGCAAAGGTTAAAAGTTAACAGTAAGCCAATATTGTCACTGCATATCAATTAAACTCAAGAAGATAAAACATTGCTTAAACACAGAACAACTGTTCGCGAACATTATCTTGATCCAAAACCACAGATTAAAAGAAGACACATAAAATCTTTGCAAGGGAGTTTCAAAATTTTCCCTTTAAAATGAAGTAAATCGCCGTTTTGTAGCTGGATGCAAACAATGGCGGAGCAGTAGATCATGCCTGGTGTTGGGCAGAGGCCCAGACTGTCAGGACGCAGTGAGCAGACTTGATTCATTGATCATTAATTCAGTTTACTAACACTGATTTACAAGCAAGCGGCGTCATGGACCCATTCTGGCATGGATTAAAAGGTCTGGCATCAAAATTATGCTTTTACCAGAGCAGGAAGGGAAAAAAGAGAAATAAAAGGAATTATTCCGATGTAGTCCTTTCAACTCAAAACCATAAAAAAGGAGTTTGACAGTCTGTCAGATTGTCTTCCCTCCTTGCAACTGACAAACTGATCTACATCTTCTCCACAAACTTTACATCATCCATCATAAAATCTTTGCACTGTAGAAATTCAAAAAACTAATGTCCTTAGCCACTGTAATAGGGGCACTCTTCATTGATGCAAATATCTTTTATAAGTGGTCAAGACCAGGTGACATTCAGGTCGTAGGGGCAGAATTTGATATAAACAACATATGTGGTGTAATAGCTTAATACTAATTGGTCATTGTTCAAACATCACAGCCTACTTGAGTATTGTTGTTGAGCGAGTTCAACCTGTTATGACCACAGTGTCCCCATCATGTGATGTTAATTCCTGCAGGACAACAGGCCATGTCAAACGTGGCAGTAAGTTCACTCATATGGACTCCAAGGTCACCAAAACTCAAACCAATAGATCTCAAAATATGATGCCACCCAGCACTAGCTAGATGTACCTAATAAAGTAAAGCATAAACTACCATCAAGTAAAGTTGCAGGCGTACACACCAAAGTTGCTGCCAAGAAACTACATTGGATTTGTAAGCCTAAGAAATAAAAATAGACTCTGAGATATGTTCTGTTGGGCTGACTGGTCTTCTTAAGATATAATGTTACATTACTGTTAACGATTAAGCATTATAAATGCACATATATGATTATTGTTATTATTATTTACATTTATTTAAAACACTGCTCTATAAAAAATATCTGATTGGAAAGACCATATATATTTAAAAGAGGACAAATTATTGATATTATGAACTTGTATTATAATATAACATACAATATAATGTACAAAATGAGCAGAAGAACACTTCTGTCTAAGGCATGGTATTTAGTCACCAATATATTGTAATAGATTTTACACATCACATATACATATATGCATTTGAATAATGGTTATAAAGAGAAATATTAATAATGAGAGTGTCAAGTGCAATAAATGACCATGGCTGCATCCGAAATCACATACCTCCATACTATATAGTTTGCTAAAAACTGTATGCAAGCCGAGCAGTATGTCCGAATTCATAGTATTCGGAAAAAGTATGCGATAAGTACCCAGATGACCTACTACTTCAGAGATTCTGAAGTGCGCATCTGATGGTCCAGCATGATGCATCGCGAGAGAATTTATGAATGGGAGTGAAGCAACGCAACTTACGCTGGTAGGTCAAGTGATCATGAAAAATTGGAGGTTGTAGTATGTCAGAGTTCCATTCAAACTACTCACATTCATACTGTATAGAACGTACATTTCTAATGGTCGAATAGTGAATTCAAATTCAGATGCAGTACCTACTGAGTAGTAGGTGATTTCGGACGCAACCCATACACTCAAAAAATGACATTTCCAGTTGGTTCAAACTATTTATCTAAAATGAGCTGAAACATTTTTGCGACAACTTAATTGTTTCATGTTCAATCGACTTAAATTTGTAAAAACTAATAACTTAATTCCGCCATGTTGTCCCAACATAAACTGATTGTGTGAAACCCAGCATTTTTTACAGTGTAGGTGCCATCTTTTAAAAATAATATTACTATATAACATTAGCCTTGCATCTTTCTACTCCCACACTCACTTACTACATTATCCTATTCAGATCTTGGTCAATTAAAAAAAGGAGAACCTAACCTGCTCCTAACTTTATATTGCAAAAATTTCTTCTTCCCTTTTATGGTTAAAACATTTTTTTGTGAAAGTATAAAACCATAAAAAAAAAACGACATTAAGAGGTACAGATGGCCTCTTTCAGCAGGCCGGGAAAAACAACGAGGTGCTTCAAGCCTGAAGGCCATGATACCTGATCATCAAACCACCGCCAATTAGAGCATTAGGAGAAGTCATTTATTTTGCCTACGTTAAAAAAGGTGCTAAACTCTGTGAACCATTCCCTCATACCCTGCTGAAATTTCATCCAGAGCATGGCCCCACGGAGTGAGAGACAGAGGGATATTGAGGGGCTGTGTGAGGAAGCAAGAGAGAGAGAGAGCAAGAGAGAATGTGAGACCCCAGAGACATAGACCCCTGGTGAACACTCTGCCAGACTAAGATTGACTAAGGCCGATCCAAAAAATACCAGGCCATTTTTTTCTCTCTTTCACTAACTTCCCTTCCTTTCCTTGCAATGCCTACTTGCTCCAACCTTTTTAACCCAATGGCCAATATGACATGAGTGTGCATGTATAGATGCGACTTTTTAGTAAGCCCCGTAATTTGCATTTAGTATACATCCATGCAATACATAGTGAGTGGATCGGACTCCAAATTGGCTGCAAGATGACCCAGAATTCATGCTATAAGTCACAATTATAGCTTTATGTGACTATTTTCTCGAAATGCTCGTCAGACAACTTGGGGGAGAAATGAGGCTCCGCTGAGGAAGTGTTAAAAATAAGCTAGTAAAAATGGGTTTCTCTGCATCTTTGTCTAGCTATTGTTATCCCAAAAAGAACTAACCTAATAAGGCTGCTTACACAGAAGAAGAGAGGACAATTGTACAGACTAAGCAATAATTCATTCTCTATGGTGGTGAAAGGCCAGCTGAAATCATACAGTATACAACCTTTTTAACCCTTTACTAGCAACAAGTGAGGCACACTTAATACCCAATGATAAAGTAATTGGTAGTAAGTTAGTTGTAAGTTTTAAAGTTTGAAATCTGTAACCCTATCTTTTATCATGCACTGAAAAACTATGTATTTAAGCTTAAGAGTAGACACTGAGCTTACTATATTCCACCAAGCTCGTCTCACACTTTAAAATTTCTGCCCTCCCCACTGTAATAAACACTGCAATATTTCATATATATATAAAAAATAATAATAATTTCAAAAATGTTAGGTGGACTGAGTGGAAATTTAAGGTCCCTGAATCCCCTTACTTTCCAATCGGTCACCCCAAAAAATTTGCAATTAGCCACCAATAAAAATCCTTGAATCATCACAGAATATAATTGTCAATTTCAACTTCTTGGTGTGTATAATGTTCATTATACATGTTATCATCATGTTATGCCCATGCTTAATCAACCATAAATAAGGTGAGCTTTCAGAAAGTGGCTGCACCACACATGGTAGGCTATGGTTTGTTTGTTTTGTTTTACCTCAGTAAAGAGAGCCGCATCTGTTTCACGCAGAACAAAAAATCTCCTTCGGAAACCAAAACTCACTTTTTCTGTAGCGTTATCTTCATAAGTTAGGACTATACTCGCTACGGACAGAGACACACGTGATTGCTGTTGTTTTATTAACAAGTATGACACGTTATGTGTATGTGTTGCATGACATACCCATGCAACAGTTGCTGCTTTTCTTTTCACAAGACATAGGTGTTTACCTAATGCTGTCTAAAATTGTAAATTATCAGTTCTGTTACACAATTTTGACATATCTCACTTATAGCAGAGCTATATGAACGTAACCATATTTTACAGGACTGAAAACTGCACTTTTTGAAACAACTTTTTGAAATTATTATCAAAAGGTTAAACCTGTTAGGAATATTTCACACTCTCTGAGGCTGAATGTGTCTAAAGCAAATTGTATGGTGGATCCCCATGTGACAAGCAGTGCCATCTGCTGGAAGTAGAAAAAACATATAGTGAGTTTCTTTTACTTCCTTAAAAAAATAGTTGAACCTTTAAAAAAAAAAAATTATTAAAGACAAATAATGTTGTAATGATTTGTACGTTGTTGTTTTTTCTCTCTTTACATCCATTGTGGTGTCTTTTTGTAGTTTAGATGTCTTGTATGTCGCCATTTTCTCTTGTTTCAAGCTTTATTTTACATTTTGCACAGATTATTGTCACATGATTGGTTTGTCTGTCTGAGTTTCAATGCAGTCTTGTCTAAAATCTAATTGCAGAATTAGCTGACCTGTTGGCTTTTGAGATGGTCAGACTGGGCGACCAATATAATCAGCTAACCAATTCATTTGAACATGTTTTTGAGTAGAGTTATTACTATCTAAAGTGACTTATTGCAATAGTCACCCTGACATTGTGTGGTTTTAAGTAGTGCTCAGCAGAAGAAAAAATGGCAGTTAGTTGATTGTCCTTTGTTAAGTTTAAGTATTCAGCTTTTAATATGAGTATTTTTTAATCTCCTCTGCATCACCAGCATGATGGAAATACAGTGGCATTTTATGCTTAGAGCTGGGTCTGTTGACTTTAGCAGGAGAATATAATATTTAAAGACTGTTCAAGAAACTCTCTGTCACAATTTAAATCCAGTTGAATGATAGAAAAATACAAACATCCAAATTTTTCATCAAGACCTGTATTACCCCTGTGCCTCAAAAGCTGCCAACAGACCTGAACTTGAGCTTTACAAACCAACTGGTCCAAACCAAAACTCAAAGCATGGGCCTGGAGCAAGAGTCAAATCTGCAAGAGGGAGAAGGATATTTCATACGACAGCCATCCATGGGCCTCCAACAACAACACCTCAACACACAGAGGAAATTCTCCCCCGTCCAGGGCTCGCTGCTGGAGCACAGCATCCGCTTAATCCTGCAATATAATGAGCTCATTTCACAATGTCATTTGCAGCCCGTTCTCTCTACTATTACAGTCAAACTGAACTCCAGTATCTCCAGGGCTACAGTAAAGAAAACACTCACACAGATCCCATTTCCTTCAGTTTTGGTAATCTTTCACTTTTGTCAAACAGAAGTAGCTTGTGTATGTATTTTGCAGGTATATTCAATTGTCATAAACTTTACTGACTGGATTTTGGATGGCTTTTTAAGGGAACTATTCAACTTTGGAAAGCTCAGGGAACACAAAAAAGAATCCCTTTATCCTCAAGGGCCTTGCTTCCAACCTTTTATAATAATTATTTTATATTAAATTGGTGAACATGTGTGGTATGCTGCATTGTTAAAATATGTCATGGTATGAATAATTATGTATTACAGTAATGATATGTATTTCATTCCATAATTACTGTTTAAAATAATGAATCATCCTTGTGCCATTCCATAACGGCATGACATTTTCTCTGTGAAACACAAAAGATGTATTAAAAAGTGTTGGTAAATAAACAGTTCTCTGGCCTCAATAAAATACAACTACTAGTAAAAATAATGAATCAATCATTCAGATTTTATTTTATTTTTTCATTTAATTCAGATTGTTTTTTTTTATCGTTTTGTTGTTTATATTGATTTACACTGACCTATCTAAATGTTAGACTTAATCTATATTTATTTACTAAAATATAATTGCTCACAAATAATCATTTTTATTGATTTGATTCTTTTCTCTCCTTTTAAGCAGACATTATCAGAAAAACTAACCACAAGCTCATCTCCTGAAAGCATCTGATTCGAGGAGATGGCCGCCCAAGACCCAGCACTTAAGCCGAGGTGACAGTGAGTCTGAAAGACATGATGCAAGTCTGAGAAAATTGGAGATAAACAGATAAAAGAATGCACTCTCTGCAGGACACAGCAGGATGCAGAGGACAGGAAATAAACCTGTATTTAAGCTGATTACCTGCCCAGAGCCCCAGGCCCTCTTAGTAGCTCCACACTGACCGGCCTCTCTGCATCCACCGCTGTTAATTAGAGTTGTGCTCAGGGGGAAAAAGGCTGCCTTGTCAGGCTGGCAAGAGTGTTAGTGATGGCTGGTTGGAGGGGGATATGCAGGGGCTCTTAATTGGGTCTGTATGCTGTATCAGTGGCTGGACTGAGCATTGGTGATGATTGCTGTGAGCAGGTGGCCATGGTGGCAGCTCCACACAGGCAGTCCCAGGCCAGCATGTCTGTTCTCGTCAAGACCCGGAAAATTGAGCAGACAGCTCTCACTCATTACCCCAAACCTGCGCACCCCTCGTTGCTTAGCAACCAAACCCGTTGCCCCTCCACAACACTTTCACCGACAGGCCCAAGTTCTACCCAGCGCTTGTGCTGAGGGCTTAGAAAATAGGATCTAATGCACCTTGGCTGCAACATTCATGCATGAATTTGTAAATGCATACCGGCTCAGCTGTGAGTGTGCGTAAATGGTGACAGGATTGTCATTTTGTTGTGAGCTATAATTAGAGTTGCACCATAAATAAAGTCAGCATTGACATGCAGGATTGCAGGATGTGCAATGTCGAGTCAAGATTAAAGTTGACCAGGCACAACAGTTCAGAACACAGGATTTGTAAAGTCTCTTCAAAGTTTAACTATAATAGAGTTTAAATGAATCAATTGAATGTGTTTTAAGGTGTGTACACAATTCAAGTGAGCTTAAGCAATTCTGGCACAACAGATTATAATGTTTATAGCTTTAAAGTTGCCATGAAATGGAGGTTAAGATTGTCCTTTTTTCCACTATTGTAACGTACATCCACCTGAAATGAGATAAAATGTAGGCTGGTACATGATTTAGTTCTTTGGGAACTGATTGGATTGTTGAAAGATGGGCGTGGCTAATAAAGTTATGGAAGATTGATGAATGGACAAATTCATAGCAGAAACAAGACACCCACTCATATGCCCGCCCTAAAGGAATTCCATGGGACCAGGAAGTGAAGAAAAGTTGTTTTGAGGGGGAGGGAAGTTTATGGTATTAGATTAAAGTTTATGAGGACAAATAAATTTGCACAAAATAATGATGTGCACAGATACATTGTTGATAACAAGAACTATACTATATACATATAAAAAATGAAGAGATCATAGCAACACAGCAATATATCATAGCAACTTTTAAAAAGATTAATTGTAATTTTAAAGATTTTAAAGTAAATCTTAAGATTAATTTAATCATTTATACGATGAAGACTTTACAGTGTTATTTTACATTTGATTTCTGTGCCTGAACACTGTTAGATTCACTGTAAAAAATGCTGAGTTCCACACAATTTATTCAATTGATTCACCCAGAAACTCTAAAGTGCTGTTTTAGTTCTTTTTAACTCATTAAAATAATAGTTCACCCAAAATGAAAACCATGTTATTATACACTCTTTACTTTAAATTTATGAGTTTCTTTCTTCTGGTGAACACAAAAGAAGTTATTTTGAGGAAAGCTGGTAACCTGAAACCACAGACTTCAATAGTATTTGTTTTTTTTCTATGGAAGTCGATGGTTACAGGTTTTCAGCTTTCTTCAAACTATCTTCTTTTGTCTTCTATAGAAAGAAGAAACTCATAGTTCTCTAGTTTTGGAACCATTTGAGGGTGAATAAACAGTGCATACATTTTTGATTTATGTCTACTGTTTCCTTTAACAAACATTAACAAGCATGACTTTGGGTTTTAATAATGCTTTAGTTAATAAATGTTGTACAAGTATTGTTCATTCTTGGCTTATGTTAACATTAACTAATGGAACATTATTGTACATAGTGACATTATTTATTATATTCTAAGCAGATGTACTCCCTACAAAATTACCAATGTAAAATTATGAATTCTTTCCAACTATGTTTTCAAGTGGCCTGGTGAAATTGTATTCATGTCGCAATATTCATTCATTCATTCATTTTCTTTTCGGCTTAGTCCCTTTATTAATCTGGGGTCGCCACAGCGGAATGAACCGCCAACTTATCCAGCATATGTTTTACGCAGCGGATGCCCTTCCAGCTGCAACCCATCTCTGGGAGACATCCACACACTCTCATTCACACACATACACTACGGACAATTTAGCTTACCCAATTCACCTGTACCGCATGTCTTTGGACTTGTGGGGGAAACCGGAGCACCCGGAGGAAACCCACGCAAACTCCACACAGAAATGCCAACTGACCCAGCCGAGGCTCAAACCAGCGACCTTCTTGCTGTGAGGCGATCGTGCTACTCACTGCGCCACCGTGCTGCCCATGTCGCAATATATACAACAGAAAAACAAAATGTCCATTTTACCCATATTGTGCAACCCTAACGTTTTAACGCTCAATTTTGAGAGACAAAAACAATAACAGTGCCAAAGCAAAAGTAGCTCTTTACCATATCCTACTTTTTGAGCCTTACGTTATGGCCTTTTTTCTCCCTGATGTGTGCATGCTTCCAAACGTGCCACAACTAGACGTTATACCCTACTTGTGCGATTGAGATCAGTCTGATAACACCTTGTCGAACACATACACAGGAATTGTTAAGATCTTAAAAGCATTCTTGAGAAATCTGCAGCCGTCTCTTTCTGGCACAGATCACCATCAGCCCATGATTATGGCAGATATCTTTGAAAAAAAAAAAGATAGGGCTTACTTACAAAACCACCCTTGTGACTTCAACCTCAACACAAGAAGATCTTGATGGATACCAGGCCATGTGACCAGAAACAGAGAAAGCATAAAACATTTTCCTGTCCATGTAAACATCCAGTTTTGTTTGAGTGAAATGAAAAGAGACAGAGTAGAACCACACTCCAGAAATACCTCCGTACTCATTGGAGAGATGCAACTGTTGGTTTGGGATGACCACATGCCATCCGCTGCTCGGCCAGGCACATGAACTTAATTTATTTTTCCATATTTTTTTATATTAAATCAATCCATTAGAAAAGTCAAAGTCACACAAGTACCGGAGAGGTAAACGGGGAGGGCTGCAATGGCTAAAGCTGGTGAGAATGGCATGACTGAATGGAAGTTTGGAAATGAGCTGTAAAAGACTCAATCATTTAGAGATCTCATTTGACTTTAGCATGGCTTAGGAAAGTGGTATTTGGTGGCATCCAGCCCAGGCAGGGAAATGGCAGGAAATGACATCAGCTGTTGAGTTGCGCAGTGCTGCGTTTGTTTAACAGACTTTTGGAAATTTTACAGGCTTCGCAGATACAGTGTATGATTATGTTTCTCGTTGTGGCATTAAATGTATGTTGATATTATTGCATACCGTGAAGAAATTTTACAGGGCTGTATTAATGTTATAAGATGCAAGCATTTCAAATGTGATGACAGATTAGAGTGAAAATGTGTTGCATATTGAATTCTGAAAATATTAACGCATACCGCCAGAAAGAAATCATCTGTAACTTTTCAAAATACTGTCTCTGTGTCTATAGGTACCTCGTTGTTCCTTTGAAATGATTTTGCTATTCCATTTCAATTTCAATTAATAGTTGCCTTTAATGGAATTAAAGGGATAGTACGGCCAAAAAATTATGATTTAGTCATCCCAAACCTGTTTGAGATGTTTTCTTCTGTTGAACACAAAGAAAGATACAATAAAGAATGTTGGAAAAAAAATCCATGAAGTTAATAAAGATAAAGATATACAATGTTAGATAAAATGATGCACAACGTAAGACACATTTGTAGTGGTAGCTCTGGAAATAGACGTTTCTACCAGGAACCACTTACCACACAAGATGACAATGAACAAGAAAAACTAGTTGGCTTGACATTATTGTATAACGTTATACATTATATTACTCTTATAATGTTGTGTACATGTGTCAACCCATTTTATGTCATGTGTCATTCATCGCATGCTCATAATGTGCATTCAGTCGCTGGAAATCCGTGATTGGAATTTATCATTTAAAAATGACAAATATTTCTGTTACAAAAACACATTGATGATCTTCATAAGACATGTGTTAACCCCCTGGTCACATATGGGTTAGTTTGATAATGGATTGATGTACATTTGGAAGCTTCAAAATACAAAGCCACTATCCAACAACATTATACAGCATGGAAGAGCCAAGATAAAATTTAATGCTCCGGCTGTGTTTGTCTGACAGAAAAAAGAATTACACAGAGAATAGCTTGAGAGTGAGTAAATTATTGGTAAATTTAAATTTTTTTGGGTGAAATATTCCTATAAGAGTTAGGAGCTACCTTTTAAACCATTATGATTAATCATGAAGTTATCATTACCCTGTCACGGATCACAGAAGGCAGAGACAGAAGTATCTTTAAACAGT
>CAIGQW010014484.1:5688242-5700134 GCA_903798125.1 Danio choprae | reverse complement strand
GGTGAGACTGGTGATCAGGGCTGACAGAACGTGCAGGGGATGTGACATACCCCCAATTATGTAATATATCTAACATATTACTGGATGGATTGATGACAACATGATGTAAGTTTATATAACTCTCCCTTCCTCTAAAATGACTTTGCTTTTCCATTCCCACTTTTCCAATTAATTTGCAGAGGATGAAATCAGGATGTTCTTTGTTGAATATACTACTTCAATCATAAATGTCACATTACATAAGTTAAACGTAAATTGCTTACAGAAAGTGATTCACTTTGACTTTAAGTGTGGTCTGCAAGTGAGTGAGTTGTCTCCTGGACTTGCTAAAGGTCAGTATTAACTCAGCACCCCACCCTCGGGGCTTAACATTAATATAATAATCCATACTGGATTCCGGTGTAGCCTCAGAAGCCAGTTCTCCACTGGACCAGTGCGTGCGGTTGAGAGGAATCCACACAGAACCGGACCCGCTGTAACACACACACACACCCTGCCGTATGGCAATGGACCCACTGGAATTCCCCTGGCTGATCATTTGTCACGGGTTGAGTTTCGCACGGCTGGAATTTCACAGTTTGCACTTGCAGAATATCAGACAAGATGTGTGATGTTTCTGCAGCTCTGGGCTGCCTGTGTGTCGTGTCGATCAAAGTGTGCAGTGCCGCTGTTACACTGTTCACACACAGCTGTGTGTTCATCGGGGTTGTACTTGGACTGCAGGTGCTAGACCTCAATGTGGAAGTGTTTGTAAATGCATGGTTTTGTCTGTGTGTTCGCACATTCCCTCGGAAGCTAATGCAGACTAGTTACAGTCTACATGCACAGTCAACGCAGGCCTTCTGTTCTCGGTATGGACCTTTGCTCTACCATGTATATAGTGAGAGTTATTCAGGTGTGACGAACAACACTAAATCTGTTTGCCACCTTCAGTATTTTCCCTCAACCACATCATTTCATTTTACAAATCAGTCAGCACTGTAGAATTCACGCCTTTCAGTTCTCTTGCTTATTTGTCCCTCTAGTCCTAACATCAATAACACACTCCGTTTTGCTAGTTCATGACTGTGTTAAAGCATTCATCAGTCCACTGGAGCTCTAAAAGTTCTTTGTTTTGTCCAATTTTAGGGCGTGTGCATGCATTTTAGAGAATTGTTGTTTTAGGAAGGAGACTTTGTTTAAGGAGATGAAACAAATAAGAGTAAAATACAGCAGTCCCTAAAAATTGGGATCATATAAAGTCCTTTAGCAAGTCCAGGAGACATTGTGCTTTATATGATCGCAATTTTATATGATCCCAACATCCCTCAATATTGTGCTAATATAAAGATTCTGTGTTGATTTTTTTAGGTGGTTTATTTTTTCAAATGCATTACACTGTGTTGTATTTTAGGGTTAAAAGAAACTTAATGGGGCGGTGCAGTGGAACAGTGGGTAGCACTGTCGCCTCAAAGCAAGAAGGTCACTGGTTCGAGCCTCGGCTGGGTCAGTTGGCATTTCTGTGTGGAGTTTGCATGTTCTCTCCTCGTTCGCGTGGATTTCCATTAGGTGCTCCGGTTTCCCTCACAAGTACAAAGACATGCGCTATGGGTGACTTGGGTAAGCTAAATTGTTCATAGTGTATGTGTGTGAATGAGGGTGTATGGGTGTTTCCCAGTGATGGGTTGGATAAGTTGGCGGTTCATTCCGCTCTGGCGACCCCTGATTAATAAAGGGACTAAGCCGAAAAGAAAATGAATGAATGAATAAATGAATGAAGAAACTTAATAGATAATGTGCTGGCAGGTAATAGTTTTATTATTTTTTATACATTTTGCTCCATTTCCCCCCTAAAGGAATGTACAAAATGGTTTTGCCTCTCCATCAATATTTGATTTAGATTAGGAGTAGATATCCTAATCTAATCCTAATCTAATCCTAATAGTAGATATTATTGTCACTAGGGTAGTTGGGTGTCTGTAAGAATTTGCTTTAAAATAAATTATTAGGTAATGAATGTATAATTAATATATAACAAATACAAATTTGAGAGATTTGTCCTTTTTTATCCTATTGATCCCAGACTTTTAAACAGCATGTTTTATGTCCAATCAAACTTGTCATTATTTACTCAACATAAAGACATTCCAACTGTCTTCTTTCATGAATACACTTTCATTAATATACTGTCCTCATCACTACTTAGGCATTAGGACCCCCTGCAGGCTGCACTAACCCTATTTCCATCAGCAACCATGTGGTATTTCATCCAGGTATAGTATTAACTAGGCTCAGCCCTGCTTAGCTTCAGTGAGCAACCAGTCTTGGGCTGCAGGGTGATATGGCTGTGGCAGGTGAGTGGGCCTGACAAACCACCTGTAGGTGACACACTTAATTCTTCTCCATTTGCACCAGACCCCTTCTTATAAGCACCCCATACATCGTGGAAACATTGTGCTCCACACAGGTGAGTTGTCAAACCACTTGTAGGACACGTTCCTTTCCGTATGATAAAAAGGGGGGGGGGGGGAAGAAAAGTCTTGCCATGGCATTTATAAACTGCTTCTCTCTGATGATTTGAACTTGTAAGTCTGCTAAATGAGTCAATCATGAATATCCTCTGAATATACTATAATAAAAGTAAACTGGGACTGGATCTGTTATGCTTCAAAATGGATCAAGAATATTTATCTATTCCATTTTAGTTTATTCAATTCACCTATACTACTTGTGTCTGGACTGTGGGGGAAGCTGGAACACCTGGAGGAAACCCACGCATTGCAAAGATATTGTGAGTAAACACTTCTTAGCAATGTTAAATCTGTGGGTTTTCTTTAAACTATTATGCAGTCTAAAGAAAATGTACAAAAAACAGGCACATGACCTTTGACTGCACTTTGACATTTGCCTAAATAGACCCTTTCTCACCCTTTCCCATGGTGGATTTATGTTTTATAGTTTCCTAATTCCTCCTTTCCTCTCCTTTGACATTTAGAAGAAAAAGAATAAATAGAGTTAAAATTTCCCTCCAGAAATCTTTCAGCGCTCCACTCAGCCGTGCAGAATGCTATCTGGAATTAAAAAGGCCTTCACATGAATAGGGGAAGAGGAAAAAAAACACAGACTGGTAATGAATTATTGATGTGAGAGAGAAGGAAGAAAAGAAAACAATGACAAATGAAAGCAGCAAGAATTATATCTTGCATGCTGCGCTGCTCTGACGTTACCAAGCTGCTTGACACGAAATGCCATTAATGGTGAACTGGTCTGAAACAAGCAAACAAGCAGACAAACAAGCAAAATGGGCCTAGATGAATGGTTAACCACATCGCAGTTCCACAAGGCAAAAGCCACAGAGCCAATTTTGGGATATAACGCCCCCTTAGCTCCACTAAAACAGGTCTCCTAGAGCATAGCTGTGTCCAGATCCGCTTACTTGTTCACTCATTCACTAATCCCTATAGTGTATGGCAGCTGAGTGGACTAAAGAAACAGGGAACTAATATGAGTGAGTAAATTAAACTGACTTAAATAGTGAGCCAGAAAGCAGTCTGTTTGTTCTGCATACCACCTACCATCCTGTAATACATCCTTCGTTGGATTTATGAATGGAATGGAAGGACAGTGTGTCACATTTATTACATTATTTGAGGAAAAAAGTCAAGTCATGCTTGTTATTCACTTTTTTTATTATATTTTACCATTAAAACACCACTTTTAAATAAACATGACATTTATCTGTTCATACAAAATGTAAATATAATAGTATATATATATAAAATATGAATTAATTAAATTAATATAACTATCAACAAGAACCTACTGTATAAAAGCCTATGAGCATACAGTACATTATTTATTACTTTCTGGTGTCTTCAAGTAATCCTGCCTCATATTATGAAAGGAATTTGCCACCTCCACGTTTCTTCTGAAGCCATAGAGCTTTGTGTGAGAATTTTTTAATTTTTTAATTTTATGTTTATATCATAAATTAATTATTATGTCCTGTTTACAATATTGGCCTGATAGACTCTTCCTAATTTAAATTGACCCATTTTTTTCCCAAGCAACTTAACTGAGAAAACTCATTAGCATGATGGAACAGATATGTTTCCATAAAATTACCATTTCAACTTTATGTAATGTGACTATACAATTTTAACTTTGTATTTAAAAATATGCAGAAGAGGTAACTGAATATAGTGAACAAATGTAAGAGTGCACTTAGAATTTGTACACCATCTGACATACCAATGCTATCTCAAGGCAATTCGTAACCTTTTGATTTAGTGGCTAATTTGTATGAATTTGTATGATCTTATACGATTTGCTTATCCCCAATTGTGGTTGGGTTTAGGGTGGGGTTTGGTGCCATGCCTCCTTTTTCAAATTGTACAAATTCGTACGAATTAGCCACTAAACTGACAAATAGTAAAATAGTTACTTTGCCTTGTGAGATCAGGCTGGACATACTCAACACAAGCTCCTTGGAAATTTGAGCTTCAGCCTAAATCTTTGTGAAACTGCAGTTTCCAGGCAAAACAAATGCTACTTTTCATGCAGTTCTTTGCACAACACCATCAAGAATGGTTCCACAAAAGAGATAAAATATGTATAAAAGAAAGATGTGAATCCAAAACGTACAAAAAAGTACCCTAAGTAACATTTCATATTTCTGGAAAATTGTAGACAGCGCCCTCTAGTGGATTTGTCATCTGAAACATGCAATGAAATGTATCCAGAAAAATGTATTTTAGATTTTGCAAATGAGCATGCATTGGATATAGTGCACTATAAAGTGAATAGGGTGCAGTGGCAGACACAGCTTAGTGCATACGGGGGTTGATTTAGTTTGAAAGTTTCATCTGTGCTCCCACGACTGGCTTTGGATGCTAGTTTAGACTTTCTCTCTTTTTCTCCTCGTCTTGAACCACATCAGATCAACAGCAGTCCAAACACACACACAAACCGCATGCGTGATTTCAGACATTCCCTCAGCTGCACCATAAAGAAGCTCTCTCCATTTAGTCCAGCCTAAATCAACAGGCCTTTTTTTACTGTGGTCACTGCTCATACAGACTTATTGCCAGAATATGCCCATGCGTCATTTGTGCAGCACTGATTAGTGTGCTTTTCCACGCTCAGTTTGTTTGGTGTGACAGTTTGTCATTGACTAACCTTTGAGTTATGTTATCAAGACTTAAAAGCTTATTTCAACATCCAATCACATCAGTCCTGTTGTCCTCTCAACAATGTCTGAAGGCATCATCAGTGTAAAATAACCAACTTTTTGGGTTTAAGCATATCACACTGAAAAGGCTTTTGTTGCTTGTTCAAACTTCTTATTTAAAATGAGTTGAACCAATACAATACTTGAGTTTTTTTGGGGGGACAACATAATTGTCTTATGTTCAATCCACTTAAATTTGTTAATACAATTACGTTAACTTAATTGATTTGTGTTGGGACAACATGAAGGAATTGTATGGAACCCAGCATTTTTTACAGTGCACATAAATCTATATCATCAAAACTGCAACAACAACAAAAAATGTTGCTGGCTTAAATGTTTTATTTATAAAATTAACTTTAAGTCATTTAAATATATATAAATTCTAATCACGTTACAATTTGTATAACTTATCACATAAAGTGGAAACCTGCAGTTAAAATAAATAAAACATATGTCATGACATTTTGATTATACAATTTCGTAATGTTAAAGTGAACTATTGTCCGAAAAAAGGTCAGTTCGCTTTTGTTGATATACAAGCTTCTATAAAACTTCCAAATGAATAACTCCCATGAGCATTTTTAGCTAATCAATTTTTAAATAAGAACACAAAAAATTAATGAGTAAGCTGTAATAGAACAAATATCCATCCCTACTACTTCTCATCCAATCCCTCCTAATACTCAGCCTCTTTACACTTTTTTAAGTCACTGGAGGTTAAAAGTAAACTTGTCTTATCTACTTTTTAAAATGGCGGGACCCTTGAATGGTAAAAACCCAGTGAAAACCAGTGATGACAGACACAGACCACTCTGATGACCATGTTGCATTTCTGCGGTCGTTCTGATGATGGTCTGAGACTCTTTTATTAATCCTGAGCTTTGATGTCATAATAACCCACTGCAGGAATTCAAAGCAGGTGATTCATTTGGTGTGAAAATCGTAGCGCACATAAAGAAGCTCACTGTGTTCACACATCTGCACTCACCCCACTTTCGGCGTGTCCTGCAGGCAGACACGGACTCCAGCCTTGAGTCTGTAAACTGTGTTTGAACAGCACCACAGGGGGAACTCAAGGCCACACCTTGAAAGCGAAACTGAAGTTGGGAAAAAATAGAAGTCCCCACAAAAAACAGAAATCAGGCTTTACTGTGGTTTAGAGGCGACAGTGTTTATATTGAATGCTTCAGCTCAGAACAGTGGATATACACGTATGTGCCACTTTTATGATCGCTTTATTTAGCTGCATCTGAAAACCCTAAACTGCTGAGTCAGCATTCCTATATAGGAAGGCATCAAGGCACATCCAAATCCAAATTCTGCTTCACTTCCTCTTTTGGGAGATACCTTCTTCAGCTCAAATTTCAAATACAACATAGATGTATCCTTCGCTGCCTTCAATATCCCACAATGCTGTGTGTTCCATTTTGCACAACTGAACAAAATAATAAATAAAAATGGCATCTTGAAGTGCCTCTTGGGTGTAATTTTTGTGTAAATGTATGTTTTTGACCATTGTTTTCCACTTTTGATGGCATTTCTAGCGAGAAGTTATTATTGTAGTAAGCAAATATCCAGCCCCATCTCACGAGGAAATGTAACTATTAATTAAATTAAATTAATTAAATTATTTCCAGAAAAGAGAATTTGTACGAAAGGAATGGACATGGTCAACAACCATACTCAGGTTGGCTGTGGTGGTTAAAAGAATAGTTCACCCAAAACTGAAAACTTACTCACCCTTTACTTGTTTGACTTTATTGCTTCTGTTGAAAAGAAAAGAAGATATTTTGAAGAATGCTGAAAACCTGTAACCATTGACCTCCATAGTATTTGTTTTTCTTATAAAGAAGTCAGTGGTTACAAGTATTCAGCTTTCTTCAAAACATCTTCCTTTAATGTTCAACAAATAAAAAATATCTTAAATTTTTGGAACAACTTGAGGGAGAGTAAATCGTAAGTAAATTTGTAAAAATTGGGTGAACTATCCCTTTAAATGACCTTCATATAACAAAAAACAACCTCCACACCATTGCCATCATTGTCGTAATCTCACAAGGAAGCATAGCATATATGTGACGTGAATATTAATGATCATGTGTGGAATCTCACAACAATTCGTAACTTTTTGATTTAGTGGCTAATTAGTTTGAATTCTTACGATATAATTTGTACAATTTAGTACGATTTGCTCATCACCCAATGACAGTTGGGTTTAAAGGTGGGGTTGGGTGCCACGCCTCCTTTTTTTAAATCGTACATTTTTCGTTTTGTTAGTTTAGTGGCTAATTAGCCATTAAACTGACAAAACATAAAATACTTATGTTTTCTCGTGAGATCGGGCTGTTTTTTTTTCAGATTTCCATTTTTCCCCAAAAACAATTATGTTTGATGTTCACAGTATGTCATTTACATGTGCTGATCTCTTTTTATTTAAATATATACAGTTGAAGTCAAGTTGAAGCCCTCCTGTGAATCCTTTTTCTTTTTCAAATATTTCCCAAATGATGTTTAACAGAGCAAGGAATTTTCACAGTATTTCCTATGATATTTTTTTCTTCTGGAGAAAGTCTTAGTTGTTTTATTTTGGCTAGAATAAAAAACAGTTAGATTTTTTTTTTAAAAAGCATTTTAAGGTCAATATTATTAGCAATATTTTTTTTCCATTGTCTACAGAACATTATACATCATATATCATTATACAATGCCTAAAAAAAAGTATATCATTATACAATACCTTGCCTACTTACCCTAAATTGTCTAGTTAACTTAATTAACCTAGTTAAGCCTTTAAATTGCACTTTAAGCTGAATACTAGTATCTTGAAAAATGTCTAGTTAAATATTATGTACTGTCATCATGGCAAAGATAAAAGAAATCAGTTATTAGAAATTAGTTATTAAAACTACTTTGTTTAGAAATGTGTTGAAAAAATCTTCTTTCCGTTAAACAGAAATTGGGGGAAAAATATACCGGGGGGCTTATTATTCACAAGGGCTAATAATTCTGACTTCAACTGTATATATCCATATTTTTATTCCATGGCCCCTGTAAATCACCTCGCTTCCCCACTCTGATGCTCAGTTTGAACTTGTGATTGAACACCATGTGATTAGCTGATCATTTGCATTAACAATCACTTGAAATGTTGTACCTAATAAAGTGGCCAGCAAGTGTATGGCGTCTTTTGAGGACAATTGTACTGTATACGTGCAGAAGTACAGTATATACAGGCGAGACGTCAGATGTGTGCGTGTCTGAATGCACGAGAGTCAGTATGTGTAGAAGGAAGAGTGAACGGATGGGAAAGGTGAAGGTTGAGAAGGAGCTTTGAAAACAAAGAGTCTGAAGTCTCCCCCCACACACTTTTTCCTTTTCCTTGGAGCACAGGGCTCCTTCCACCATTATGGGCTCAAGGGGTAACATCCTGGACATTATGGTTTTGTTTGTTGGTGCATTTTCATTTATAGAATAGATTTTGCGGTGTGGAAAAAAAGCAGTAAACAGCATTTTGTATAACACATTGTATATACGGTCCGTTGTTCCTTACAAATAAACATCTTTTGAATGAAAAATCACATTGAGTGCAAAGAAAATAAATTGTTTGACAAGAGTGGCCACATTGTTTGGCACGGTTACCAATTTGATATAAAGAACAATGAGGAATATTATTCCCATGTTAAACTGCTGGATACTCAAAAAAATTCATTTTCTTTTTCTTTCACCACTTCCAGCCCATTTCAACTCCTTCACAAGTATATCTGCACTGTAAAAACTACATCTTTTTGTTGAAAAATAACCTTTATTATTAGGGGACTTAACTAACAGATTTCAATATTCATTTCAAAATAATAATGATAATAAAATATTTATATAATATATATAGCTTAATTTATAGTTAGGTTAAGTTATTAATTTATAGCTATATTTAAGTTAAATTATTCATACCCCTGGCAAATTCTGACTTAAAGTTACTTTTATGCAACCAGCATGTTTTTTTTTTACCACAAATGACAGGCTTCTCCCAAAAGATAATAGGATGATGTACATAATTGTGGAAAATATGTGGAAAAAAATATTACTTTAAGTAAAAATATTTCTTTAAGTAACTTTATTACTCTGAATTTCTTTCAGAGTTTGCCACGGGCATGAAAATATATAGGAAAGACAATTTTTTTCAACACATTTCTAAACATAATAGTTTTAATAACTCATTTTTAATAACTGATTTCTTTTATCTTAGGCAAATCATTGTATAACAGTGGTTTGTTCTGTAGACAATACAGAAAAAAATATTGCTTAACGGGGCTAATAATATTGATTTTAAAATGGGTTTTAAAAATGTAAAACTGCTTTTATTCTAGCCAAAATAAAACAAACAAAAAGTTATCCAGACGAAAATCGGAAATACTGTGAAAGATCCTTTGCTCTGTTAAACATCATTGGGGAAATATATTTGAAAAAGAAAAAAATTCACAGGAGGGCTAATCATGTTGACTTCTAAATTAAAATAAGTAGATATTTTACATTTTTGACAATTTCTTTTTTACAGTGTTGCCATGTGTACATTTGATATATTTCTTCTTTCCTTGCTTTTTCGAAGCACTCCATCATGGTTGCTTTGTGAAATTGAGTCACAACTTCCTGACTTGACTGTCCAAAGGTCAATCCTGCTGGCTCAATCCGACTCCCTTTGCCCTCTTTCCCCTTAGCGGGGCCCCTGGACCTCTGCATTCCTCAATTCTCCAGCACCTTCAAATGGCGCAGCGCTGAGGCCTCAAACAGCCGCCAGCTCGAGGAAAGGCCTCACTCAGAGAAAATGCAGGGCCGCAGCAGCAACCGGGCCCCGGTGATGACAGGGAGAAGGCAACTGGGGCTCCGCGGGGCGCAGATTGGTATATGCAGCACATTAGTCCCCCGAGCCAGAGACCACAGTTAAACCCAGCATGAGAATACCTTGAATATCTCAAGATGCCTGTCATGAAATGGCTGAGTTATATTATACTTCGTCTCATATTCATATGGAAAAAAAATCATTTGGTGTATAGCGTTGTGTCATCATTTGATTTATTTCAATTATTTAATAATATTTTTTTTTATTAAAAGAG
The DNA here is from genome assembly GCA_903798125.1 of Danio choprae. NCBI lineage: Eukaryota > Metazoa > Chordata > Actinopteri > Cypriniformes > Danionidae > Danio > Danio choprae. The sequence continues at coordinate 5,689,814 of CAIGQW010014484.1, read as the reverse complement.
TGCAACAATTGCTACTATTATGTGCTACTATTGTACATAATATTTTATACAACAATATACATACATTCAAAGTTTTTTATTAAAAATATTTGAAATGTTATTTTTATTTTAAACTATGTGCTAAAAAAACAACCCAAAACAATCTACATTTTTAAGAAAATCATAATATGATTATTGTATAAAAACGTGCATGAGTTTAAATGATTTAAGAAATAAAAATTAGTGCTGGGCAAAGATTAATCACAATTAATCAAATCCAAAATAAAAGTTTGTTATGACATAATATATGGGTTTGTGCTATATATATGTATTATGTATATATAAATCATCCATATGTTGACATTGATATATAACTCAGATTATAGTTTAAAAAAACATATACATTTTTATTTGATTATATTTACATTTTTAATATATTTTTACATTTGATAAAATGTTATTTATTTGACATATTTTATATAAATCAATATTTTTTATTGAGGAAAAATATAATAATTGCACTGTTTAATGTAAATCAGACTCTCTCGCTGAGTCTCTCCTGTGTCTGTGCTTAAGCTGGCAGCTGTAAAAGCCCTGCACAATCTCCCATCTGAACCCCCCAAAAAAGCAGTGGCTCTATGGGCTCCTCCTGCCCTGATGGAGCTCCAGTTACACCCCTCTGCCCGCTCTGGCACACATACACATTCATAACACACACACACACACACACGCAAACTACACCCTCTCTGGATGTCCTAAAGACCAGATGTGACATTAGAGGTGGTGAAGTTGGCAGGTTTGTGTTATCAGAGCCCCGAATGTCTCCCCTGAACTCAATGCCCTCACCTGCAGATGGCAGCATTAGGGTCTCTGTACCACAGGATTTTAGACCTGCATTTTGGCTAGAAAAAGGTGATCGTGCTAACTATCGTGCCAGTCTGCCAGTACAGGTCTCGTGTGAGATTGAAAACTCAGATTGAAGAGATAAGAATCAGGAGCACAGAATCAGGAGTCTTGCACGAATGAGCTTCTCGGCAGTTATATCATATGCTCGCATATCATGTAGGAAACACACCATGATGTAATTCTTTTTTAAATGAAAAGTCTTTGGTAAGGTGTAAAAAAGTGAATAAAAGAAAATTAGGTTAAATAATTAAGAAATACTTAAATATAATTAAAAATAATATCAATTGCAGAAAATAAAATGATCAAATAATGAAAAAAAATGATCTATAGTAAAATATATCAGTTGACTACATTTAAATCATCAAATAACAAAATAAATTTTGGTTTGTAGGATTATATGTGATGTTATTTATGTTTATCAGAAGGGCATCCGCTGTGTAAAACATATGCTGGATAAGTTGGCAGTTCATTCCACTGCGGCGTCCCCTGATGATTAAAGGGACTAAGCCAATGGGAAATGAATGAATGAATGAATAATATTTATATTATATTTGTGCATATACAGTTTATTCATTCATTCATTCATTTTCATTTCGGCTTAGTCCCCCCATTAATCCGGAGTCGCCACAGCGGAATGAACCGCCAACTTATCCAGCATATGTTTTACGCAGCGGATGCCCTTCCAGC
>CAIGQW010014484.1:5611664-5626797 GCA_903798125.1 Danio choprae | reverse complement strand
AATAATAATAATAATAATAATAATAATAATAATAATAATAATAATAATAATAATAATAATAATAATAATAATAATAATAATAATAATAATAATTGGGTAGCACAATCGCCTCACAGCAAGAAGTTCACTGGTTAGATCACCGACTGGGTCAGTTAGCATTTCTGTGTAAAGTTTGCATGTTCTCCCCTGGTTGGCGTGGGTTTTCTCCGGGTGCTCTGGTTTCCCCCACAAGTCCAAAGACATGCACTATAGGTAAATTGGGTACGCTAAATTGTCCTTAGTGTATGTGTGTGAATGAGTGTGTAAGAGTCTGAAAGGGCATCCGCTGTGTAAAATATATGCTGGATAAGTTGGCGGTTCATTCCGCTGTGGCGACCCCAGATTAATAAAGGGACTAAGCCGAAATGAAAATGAATGAATGAATGAATAATAATAATAATAATAATAATAATAATAATAATAATAATAATAATAATAATAATAATAATAACTGTTTTAGCTGTTTTCTATATTTTCAGTGTGACTGTTTATCGATGACTGTTTATTTCTCCAAACAAATAAACAAACGTGTATGTGTTGTTTACCAAGCGCTTGCAGTTTCAGCACCATGATCTCTGACGTCACGTGAGTTTAAAATGAGGCCGCGCGAGAGGCAGAAACATTCGGCAACAGAGTCGGTCGGTTTCAGAGGATGAACAGCAGCGCAGCGCTCTGACAGCACTGCCTTCAAAACACGAACAGCACGGCGAATTTAAGAAAACACAGTCCTGGACTCTTCTTCATGTAGTCTCCACCTTCATTACCAACGAGAAAGTGGACAGTTTGATTCAAAAGACCATGATTATGGACGAACATTAAGCTGCGATTTCGGATCAAGGAAAGTAAAACAGACCAAGAGAAGGTATTTATTTTATATTTCGCTTTTTAAACCCCCTTATTAATTTACATGTACTGCTGAACACTGCAATATGGTTATGAATATAATAATATTCAAAAAACACTGATATGCGCATTGTGTTGCTGAATCATATACAAGCTGTAGCCTATTTGTGTATGAATATATTGCTGAGAATCTTTTGAAATAGTTTTCGCAAGTCTTGTTTACACATTTTTAGCTTTTAGACGATGTTATAATTTTACTGAATGGGCAGTTATGATTCTAATAAAATGTTAACATTAGATGATGTTTGCAGATAATTACAATGAAGATATGGCTGGTTTTGTTTATTTATTAATATTCTTTTATGGGATAGCATGTATATACGTCATGGTTTCATTCTGTAAGCTCGATAATTAAATTAAATCTTTTAGAGCATATTGTTATTATTGTTATTGACTCAGTTTGGGTGACAGTATCGATTGTGTGATAATTTTGCTCCGCCTACATAGATACTGCTTATATTAATTTGTAAGGGTGTTTGATTTTTCCTATAGCCAAAGCAGACGTATCGTGTCCAGTATATTCTCAAGCCAATGTCTTCATTCAGTTGAGCTTTTCTGCCTTTAAATATTTCAACTGGGGAATGAGATTATGAATAAAACTAAAAGCGTATATGTCAATAAAATCAAATATGCATACTTTATCTATATTTTATAGCTTCTTGCTAAGTGAGTCTGTTGCTAGCTGCACTGCACAGTATATAATAGGATCTTGTCAGTGTTTTGATGTCTGTGAAACCTATAGACTAGTCTTACCACGGTAATTTACAAGGCTGTAACTGCAACGTTCTCATTGTAAAACACTAAGTGGTAAAATCGAGTTTATGTATGCTAATGAAAACAACACACGTCAAGCATTTATTGTATTTTCAATGAATAGCATAAAGCATGAGACGAGACGACGTACCGTTTCGCCCAGGATGGTCTTTTTTCCCATTCATTACTTTTGATTCAAAGTTTTGTGTCCACTAGATGGCTCTGTTGAGCAATTTGACAGGCTTATTGAGATGTTTATAGCCTCTGTGCATAACCAAACAGATGCAGTCCTGTAAATATAGCGATATAGTAGGTTTAGATGATAAAGCAGTTTCATTTTTTCCCAGCAGCACAGTGTTTGCTCATATAGACAAGAACAGCTTTATATAAAACATAATTGGTTTGCCCTTCAATGTTGGTTATCATACATGACTGTTTAAACCGCTGAGTGTTATTTTGTTAGACATCAGGCTAAGTTTATCAAGATTTTCCATTTCTCAGCTTTTCAGGCCAAGACTGAACTTTCTCTGGCTGTTAAAACATAGTTAAATACGTCCCATAAAAACAGCACTATTGACTTTTCTCATAGTAAATTAAATGAGGCATATGATGGAACATAAGCTGTATTTTGATTAAACGAAACAAAAATTAGGCGTTTTAGTTAAATGTGTGCATGACCTGCATTAAGTTCAGAATTTGAAGAAACAGCTTTTATTGCATGCAATGTAAGCAAGTGTAAGCATCATTTCACCTGACTTGGATTTTCAAGATTTGCTTCTCTGTCTCTGGCTAAATGGGCTATGTTTGCCTGCGTGTTAGTCGGCTTGCCTAGACTGCATTATAGCCATCTGTCAAAAAGTCATAAATGTACTTTGCCAATACAGTAATGCAGCTTTTGTTTCTCAGTCTTGAGCTTTTAGCCTAATTAAACAGCAGTCTTGTCGAGAAGATATTCAGTAGTTGGCTTCTATTTATTCTGCCCAATTATTCCTTCTAGACAAGCTTGTTTAGTTTCCTCCCTCTTTTGGGAACATACATTAATATGTTGGCATATTGTAAAAATGGCAATCTACTTGAATGCAGCTCAAGTCAGAGTTAAGTTATTCCTGGATTGAATTTGCTAATATAGGCTTGAAAGGTGAAAAGGTTCGCAACTTATTTCCAGATTTTATTTAGCTGAATGTAATATCTGGTTATCATGTAAACACAGACACTACAAGTGACCACAGGAGCATTAATAATACAATATTACAGTGACAATATCTAAATAGAGATGAGAATGTTTGACGATGCTGACGTCTTGTACACGGTGTGATATGACCTTGATGTGTTATGTTTTGAGTCCCGGGTTGCTGTTGTCAAGCCGAAACCTCTGTGTGACTGAGTATGCATGTGTGCTAGCGAGACGGGAAGCTCAACAATGAGGAACCGAGCACTGCTTTGTGCAGCACCACTGGCCTGTGAGCTCTGATTCGTCCTGACAGCACTTAATGACAGGGAAGCAGGGGCATTTTTGGTTTAATTTTCTGAGCTGTTTTGTAAAGTGAAGCTTGAACCAAGGGCATAGACAAATCCTTTGGTTCTTTTCAATGCCGTGCCTTTGCCTGTGGAGTTTCCAGTTTACAGTCTACTAAACCCTTTCAGCTGGAAATCCTGATGTTTTCTTCAATCAATAGTCTTAATTAGTGCTGATTAATGAAGGAACACTGGCTGCGCATTGCTAATAGTTGTTTGAATTCCCAAGGACGACGCTGTTTGAACTTTCTGCTTCGCCTGGCATTTTTTAGGTTTTGAATTCAAATGTAAATTTATGACATGCTTTTGCACTGTTCCGAACTGTCTGCACTTGAAGATTGTCAAATAATGACAAGATTGGTTTTAATTGGTTAGGTATCGGATCTGGTGAATTAAGGGATAGGAGTAGTTTTCAATTTATTATTTCATTAGTATTCTGTGGCTATACGCTGACTCGGATCAATGCAGAAAATGAGCTGCATCCTTTTGTTTTAGTATTCGGATTTTTGAAAGGCTTATTTATTTTTATCCAGTCTGGTTAAGTGTAATCGCAAGTTCGCAACAGCATTAGTATATATTCATGTCAGTTTCAGCCTTTGCATGGTGATTTCAATGCTAAATGAGATTCATTTTGAGCGATTAAAAGAGTGAAGTTTTTGTTTTACCCAAGTGTTTTTTTTTAAATATTTCATAAATTGCTATAAAAACTGGACAAAATGGCCTTGTTTTGTTGCAACCCTGATGAGAGGCTGTGCTTAGTCTTTATTTCTTTTGTGAAGATTTACCGCCTTGTCTCATTTTTATGACTGACACAAACAGGGATATAGAGAATTAAAGAACTGAAGACTGTGCATAAATAGAAGCACACAGTTTGTGGAAGAGTTGAGATCGATTGTTTATGACCCTGTGTTTGATTGTACATGACATCAATTTATATGAAATAGTTCAGATTTATCCCTTTGTGTCCTATCATTGCCGATGGGCTTACTTTTGAAGAACAATTGATGGAAACAAATGCTTATAATGTTCAAGGCAATGTTGAAAGAGCTACTCTATGCTATACTGTACTCTTGATAGCCATATTTCTCCTGTTTTAACTTATATTTATAGACATAATGGAGACAGGACTGCCTGAACAACTAGAAAAAAATCAAAAACGATTGATGGAAACAAATGTTTATAATGTTCAAAGGTAATGTTGAAAGAGCTACTACTGTATATGCTGTACTGTATTCTTGATAACTATGCTACTCATGTTTTAACTTGGTTTATTTATATGCATATTAGAGGCAGGACTACATGAACAACTAAAAAAAATCTGTTTTTATACTGACTTGATGTTCCTTTTGACTGAAAAAGAGAATGCATGACATAGTGAATAGAATGTGACACAAAATAGAAAGGAATAATTCATATTTTGATTACATTCTTACATAATTAGATCTATATGGTGGTTTCAAGTGTATTTTATAATTAAACCATCATAACAATGTAATGTTTATGACCTCTCCTGTCAAAATGAACATGGTAATTTGCAGGGTTTGCTCAAACATCACTGTGATCAGATGCTTTTTACTACTGTTTTGTAATCTTAATATATAAATAATTATTTAGCTACTGATAAAAAAAGCATGCAGCACATATTTATGAATTTTCATTATCTGCATATCACTGCAAAAGAAATTGTTTTACTTAGGCAAAGAATAAAAAAGATCTTCAATACTTGTTCAGTCTCTTGTAAGTAAGGACAATCAATAAGGCTTTCTGAAGCTTTCTGAATTCTATATTTAAGCACCTCCTTTAGTTATCCATTTTACCATAAATATAAGTTCATGTCCTATTTGTACCCTATTTGTAAAACCACAATACAACAAAGAAGAAAAAAGAAAGAAAGAGAGAGACATTGTAGCAGATTATGGTTTATTATTAAACAGACTGTCTTTGTTGAACATAAAATGATGGATGAAGCAGCAGCCAAGAAGACAGAGAGTGGATCATTTTCTAAATTGGAATGGGCAAATGAAATCTGAGCCGTTCCTCCAGTAGAGTTCATTATATATGTAATATTTTTTAAACATTTGATTCAGTGGGGGGTTTCTTTTTTTAAATGGGAAAAATCCCGCAAAATCGGTTGTCCTATTGGATTTAATGTAAACAACAATTCGTAGGTCAGACCTTGTTTTAGAAACTCAGTATCTCAAACATTAAAGAGGATAGTTCACCCAAAACTGAAAATTCTGTCATCATTTACTCACCCTTGGCTAATCAAAAAGCTGTTTCAGTTTCTTTCTTCTGAACTAAAAAGAAGATATTTTGAAGAAAGCTGGAAACCATTAACTATTGACTTCAAAAGTATTTGTGTTTTTCCTATGCTGTAAAAAATGCTGGGTTACACACAATTCATTCATGTTGTCCTAACACAAATTGATTATGTTAACTTAATTGTTTTTACAAATTTAAGTGGATTGAACGTAAAACAATTAAGTTGTCCCAAAAAGAACTTAATAATTGTGTTGTTTCAACTCATTTTAAATAAGTAGTTTGAACAAACATCAAAAACCAAAGAAATGCTGACTTGCTAACTTTGGCAAAAAAACACCTGCTCTCCAAAGGGTGGTCATATATGACACACAGGTTGAGGTTGTGAAGGAATATAGGTACCTAGGAACAATTATTGACAACAGGTTGAAATTTGATCAAAACATTCATTCATTCATTCATTTTCATTTCGACTTAGTCCCTTTATTAATCTGGGGTCGCCACAGCGGAATGAACCACCAACTTATCCAGCATATGTTTTATGCAGCGGATGCCCTTCCAGCTGCAACCCATCACTGGGAATCATCCACACACTCTCATTCACACACATACATACACTACGGACAATTTAGCTTACCCAATTTACCTATACCGCATGTCTTTGGACTTGTGGGGGAAACCAGAGCACCCGGAGGAAACCCACGGCAACACGGGGAGAACATGCAAACTCCACACAGAAACGCCAACTGACCCAGCCGAGGCTCGAACCAGCGACTTCTTGCTGTGAGGCGAACGTGCTACCCACTGCGCCACCGTGAGGCCCTTGATCAAAACACACATACAATTATTAATAAGGCTAATCAAAGACTAAGACTTATTGCAGAAACTCAGCTCATTTAATGTTGAGAGAGTTTTCCTCACTGTCTATAAAAAACAAGAATTGTCTTCATGGCATTGTTAATTTGTGCTCAAAAAATTTTTGGCAGTTCCCCTGCGAAGTATTGCATTCTATTACGGACATCAGGTGTTGAGGATGGCACATAAAATAATAGGAGATAGCACACACCCCTTAAACAAATATTTTGAGTGGAAGCCCCTTGGGAGACTTTTAAGGACAATAAGATGTTCCACAAAACATTATAAATTTACTTTTGTGCCTGAAGCAATTCAGTTACGTACTAAAAATAGTTAATCGATGGATTATTTTATTTATTATTATCATTTTGTTTTATAAATTATTATTATTATAAAATTTTTATTATGGGGCGACACGGTGGCGCAGTGGGTAGCGCTGTCGCCTCACAGCAAGAAGGTCGCTGGTTCGAGCCCCGGCTGGGTCAGTTGGCATTTCTGTGTGGAGTTTGCATGTTCTCCCCGCGTTGCTGTGGGTTTCCTCCGGGTGCTCCGGTTTCCCCCACAAGTCCAAAGACATGCACTATAGGTGAATTGAATAAGCTAAATTGTCCATAATGTGTGAGTATGAATGCAAGAGTGTATGGGTGTTTCCCAGTGATGGGTTGCAACTGGAAGGGCATCCGCTGCGTAATAACATATGCTGGATAAGTTGGCGGTTCATTCCGCTGTGGCGACCCTTGATTAATAAAGGGACTAAGCCAAAAAGAAAATGAATGAATGAATGAATGAATTAATTTTTATTATTATTATTTTTTTATTCTTTTCTTCAGTTTTTGTTTGTGTACTTGATGTTAAGTGTTGGTGTTTTTTGTGTTAAGTGTGTCATTCTTGTTATATGTGAAGCACCACAATGTCAGAATAAATTGAAGGGGATTAATAAAGTTTGAAACAAAAAAACAAACCAACAAACTAAATAATTTTTTTGATAGATGTCAATGGTTACTGGTTTTCAGCTTTCCACAAAATATCTTCTTTTTGTGTTCAACATAAAAAGGAACTCATCAAGGTTTGGAAACACTTGAGTAAATAGTGAGTAAGCTTTCATTTTTGGGTAAATCATCCCTTTAAAATGTATATTGCGTAAAACAGTAACACTGAATAATATGCAGTGGCTCTGAAGACTGTCATTTCTCAAATGGGTTCTCTGTATTAAGCATGTCTGGTAATATTTTTAACATTACAAAAAATAAGCAATTTCATCTAATTTAATGTATAAACAACAATTTCAGGTCATGTCTTGCATAATATAGTATTACTGAATGTAATGCAATGGCACTAAAGACAGTGTTCATTAGAAACCTTCGCTGACATAGTAAGACCTGACCTTTATTCTGCAAATCAAGCTGCTCTCTTAATGAGTCTGATAAATGCTATTTTAGCCAAAGCATATTGAACATTACACATTGAACAAATACCCTGAGGTCAGAGTGAGAGCATTAAGAAATGTTAATGAAAAATATCAAGCCATTAGCAGAACCTTCTTGGGTCAACTTCTGCTCTGTAATTGAAAAAAACTTGATGTATGTTTCTCCTTTCCTCTGAAGCAGAATACAGAAGGTTGTTTTTTTTTCGATCAAGGGCAGCCACAGTTTTCTTGACTGTCTGTGTCTTCCTTTTCCTGTCCTGTCCTTGTCAAGTGACCTCTGTCTGTATATTTTCATTGTGAACTACAGAGTTGCATGTCATCGCCTGTCTCGAGATGGCAAATTATGTTCTTTCAATTAAGATGTTTGTGTCAGTACTTGGTCTCACAGATGTTTTTTTCCCTCCATGTTAACCCAGAGGTTAGTGTCTACACTTCCACTGGGAGAAAAAATTCCCAAATCTAATTTGAAAGCGGCAAGCCAAACATTTTTAATTACAGAAAAGTACATGGATAGAGTGCTTGGCATTTGAACGTACAAAAAGAGATGTATCGTGCACAGTAAGATCAACAGAGCTTTTTTTTTATTAATGACCTGAATGGATTTTTTTAAAATAGAGTGATAAGCTGTAATTGTTCTTTAAGAGCTCAAGTGAAACATGATGAGTGTTCTTTAGGTGAAAGGAAGCTCATATATTTCATCTTTGGACTGACTACTCATTAATAATTGATTCGTTTGAACTACATTTGTCTAACACTTGAAAGAGGAAGAGTGTTTATACAGACGTCAAAAAAAGTCAGTCATTCAAAATGAGACTAGTATGTTGCATGTAATTGGTGGTAGAAGGGCAAACTGGCCCCTAAATGATCAAATACTTTATGAAATAAATGTAATCAGGCAAGACATGAAAAAGATTTCTTGTTCTAAAGATTTGAAAATGCTCCAACTCTAGTGATGTGAGTCTGGAGCCTGAATCTAAGGTTGGACTCGGCAAGATTTTTTGTTGTTGTTCTTTTTTGAAAGGAATTCATGCTTTTTTTTAAGGTTGCATTTATAACTATAAAATTTGCATTCATTATAGAATCCTAAAAAAACATTAAGCTCTTTTCAACATTAATACTACTACAATGTGAAAAATGCATGGATCTACACAATCGATTTGTGTTGGGACAACATGAAGGATTTAAGTTATTATTATTATTATTATTATTATTATTTTTTACAAATTTGAACAAAAAACAATTAAGTTGTCCTCAAAAAACCTAAATAATTATGTTGTTTCAGCTCATTTTAAATAAGTAGCTTGAACAAACAACCAGTGTCTTTTTTGAGTGTACGACTTCTACTACTAATAATAATAACAATAACATAAAAGATAATAATTGAAAGAATTTTGAAGAATCATACAACACTGTGAAGTCTGCTTTTGTCTTGTGATTATTTCGTTTTTTGAGATAACCATGACAATTACAGGGTTTAAATTGCAGACAAAATTTGGGGATGTAAACAAGTGGCAGTCTATGATTAACATGTAATATTCTACAATGCTCCCATTCCAGTATTTTTAAAAAAAAGGACAAATATTTCAAGCTTTAAATGATTATTTTTACAGCTTCAGAGAAAACATGCACCTATTAACTTGTTTGCATGTAAAATACAAAAAGCTACAATACTAGGTTTTTACTGTAAGTGACATTATTAAAACAGACAATTAAACTGTTAATCACAATTATTCCTATGTGGCAGGCCTAATTATTGTTTTCACTGATCTAATAAATTTAATCTTGGTGAGCAAAAAAAAATGATTAAAATCTTACACGTGCTTCCCACGTCCATCCAATCCCAGGAGCTCCACAGACTAAGCGATATGATAATACTTAATGTGATGAATATAAAAGCTTTCCGCAGCTAGAGAGATGAGTAAAACAATCATTCACATCGCAGTGCACTTTCAGTACAGATGGCGAATGAGAAGTCACACAATGGTAAGTTCATGGGGAACAGGAATAGAATCAAATAAAGATGGCCTGCGAGCATCTTTAAGCAAAGCTAATTAACAAGCACTGATGTGAGCTTATAGCAAGGCTCAATAGAGCTCGTCACTCTGATGCCAACTCCACACCTCTTAGCTGCGGCTCTGCCGGGTCCTGAATAATGCACTCATCAGGTCTTTTCCCGGCGGTTGTAATGACAAGCAGCTCTCCCTTGAGAATCCACTGACTTTTTACAAATACTGCTGATGGTCCTGCTTACATCTGCCACTTATCTCAATCAGAGCGGTATTACCATAAAGACCAGCTCTCAGCACCTCCCTGACCCACTCTCCGAAGACGCCGTCATGCCACAGGACGCTTTTTATGAGGAATCATCACCAGCGTGGAAACTAAAGCCACTCTGTTTTGTAATTGAAGTGGGTAAGCGTCGTCATTTTTAAAGCCGCATATAAATCTTGCCTTATAAAGAAAGGTTACATTAATGCAAAATTGAGTAGCTCACAGAAACCAGGCCATCTGCTTGTTGGCTCCACTGGAGCTGGGAAGTTATAGCATCATTTTGGATTTGGATTGAGTTGGTTATTCATTAACATTACAGGCTTTCACTTACGGCACCCGTTATGAGCACTATAGCCCCAGGACTTCATCCAGCCTTAACTGTAAACCAAGAGTGCCCCTGAATTGTATAATATGGGAGTTATAATTTACCATTGCAATCCCAGAGAGTGTGTCCCCCATTAACTTTATGCTTTTTTGCTTCAAGCTATTCCTGTCCCAGCACTCACAATGGAGAGACCTAAACAAGCTCAGCGTAGCATGGATTCGTCTTGTATTGTGAGACATCTTAATGGATGTACCGAGCGTGATGCTAGGTCTGTTCCTCTCTGGTACTTTGAGTTCTGCACATTCTAGACAGTTTGCTGTTTCCTGTTTTAGTTGACTGTAGCTCTCAGTTACTTTTGAGAGGTTTATGTACTGCCGTTCTGAAACCACACAGCCTCGTGACTCCGTCTGAACTTATCATACGTTTTTTTTTTTTTCAAACCCAGCGTGCTCTCAGCTCAAGTATGGATGGCATGATTGGTAAATTACTATTCTCCGCACAGGCTCTGGGAGTCGTTAGAGTTGAACCTGCAGACGTCTCCATCACTCAGGAGAGAGGACATTAGCCATTCTGCGTGAGCCGCTTCACTCCACACCCTGCAGGAAACCTCTTTCTTTATTCTGTTAATATTTTCGCTGTGAAGTGGTAAAAGACTGCACATCGGCTGTTCATTTGACTGGAGTTCTCGAGCAGCAGGACCAGTGTTGAGTTTAATTTCCTCGTCTAAACCCCGCTGGGGCCCTGGGGCGGGATCACCTGGGTGGAAATTGCTTTTGGTGTTTCCTTCTGTCCTGTCCTAGGCCAGACAACTGTGCTCAGGGACATCTCATTTGAACTTGCATCGAACAGCACAGTGCTGTTGATGACATCCGGAGGTCTGAAAGAAGAAGAAGAAAAAAAATACACTTCTACATTATCTCTCGTGCAACTCTCTTGCTTGAACTTTTAATGAAACAAGAGCTTGTTACAAAAGACGTGTTAGCTTTTAATATTTCACATGTTATAATGAGCGTACAGTTCTATACACACAACCAATGCACATTTGTGGCCAATTATATCATCTTTAATGAAATCCTAACATCAGCCAGGAAGGCTCTTTGCATTCTCTTCACATGGAAAACGTCTGTGCTGGACGTTTATGCCTTTATACTTTTGATATGCCAGAGGCGGTTGTTTCTGTGAAATGACCTACTGTGACCTTTAATGGTATGTAGTGCCATGGGCATTTTCACAGCTTTGTTTTGCTTTCCTGCACTACAATATGTGTATGTGTATGTATGCGTGTGTGTTTTGACATATTTTTCCCCCCTACCAATCTCTTGAACATATGACAGAGGCATACAAGACTGCCTTAAAGGGACAGTTCACCATAAAATCAACCCCCTGCCGTTCACTTTCATGTCATTTCAAGCTGCATAACATTTATTTTGAAGAATGTTTTAACTGTTTCTGTCAACTAGCAGCAAAAACAATAATGATCAGGAGAAAGAAAGATATACCGGTTTAGGCAACATTGGAAATACGTGCTTCAGCCTACATTTTTTGTGAAAAACCGGCTTAAACATGTTTGACTGCAGTTTTTTTATGTAAAATGAACACCACGGGGCAGTATAATAGGAAGAAAATTTGTTCCTTTTCACAATAATGAAATTTACAGGGAAATATTATCAATGAATAAAGGATTATTTTTGTGAAGTTCTTTAAACAACACCAAATAAATACCACAAAACTACTTAACTGTTTATCTCCATATGGACACCTTTTCTGGTGTGGTCAGTTTCATCAGTAGCTCACTTTATATGGTGATGTACTTTTGATGCAGAAGTGAAGCACAGTTCAACTAAATAAATAAAATCTATGTAAAATCAAGGTAAAACTACAGTGCTTTTCTTTTGTTTGCTAAATCAGTGTTTCGCTTGGTGATGTGTATGACAAGCCCTGTCTTTTCATGGGTGTGTGCAAGAGGGATGTGTATCTGAAAACAGCTAAATGTACACCAAGGAACGTATTTCAAATTTGCACAAATGTAGACAACACCCTCTATTGGATGTGCTATCTGAAACAAGTAACAAAACGTATTAAGGAGCTATGTATTTTACACAAATGCACAAATGTAGGCTGAAGCACATGTTTTCAATGAGCCTATAGTGGGTTTAGAACAACAGTTTCATAAATTTATTGAGACCAGTCTTTTGAATGGCCATGATCTAAATGCACTGCATTAAGCTGCACTAACTGAGCAATTGCACAAGTGCTTCTTTTAATCAAACCAAACCTTCTAATTGTAAACACACACCCATTGATAAAATTTACCTGCACCCCCATGATTTAATTAGAATGGGATTTTTGCAATATTGCAATTTAATGTTACCTCATGTCATTGTCAAAACAGTACTTCTGTCAATTACATGACAGAATCATGCAAATACCATAGACATTCAGAAGAAACACGGAATTGTGCACTGCACTCTCAACAAAACGTAAAGTGTTATAACGTAATTACTAAATATTAACCCTTCTTAACATTATTGAAAGTACATACTAACCCACTACTGTTTTCTTTTAATAGACATCTAATAGATGTGACAATCTAAAGATAATAGATGTCTAAGGATAGCCCAAAACTAAATACACAGATTAGACAGACTTGATGACTAGTCTGGTATTGGGCATCTATTGCTTTACATTATTTATAGACCTCTATTAGATTTCTATTAGATTTCTTTTAAACACACTAACTGGGAAAAAATGCTTGCTGGGAAGTGACTGATGTTGTTGTTTTTTTACTGAGTTGCAGTTCCGGTATGGTAGTTAAATTATTTTCAAGATCTGAGGTAAATCTGCCGGCGCTTTCAGTATGCCTATAAATGTCACACAAAACAGTCAAACTCAAATTAGAAACATTTAACAATGAATAAAACACATGAACAGTACCTGGGGTTATCACTGTCACTCTCACTGTTTCTAAAATAGAAACAGTCATAAATGGCTAGGACAAAAAAAAGATTATCATGGAAAAGATTACTTTTAATCTTGATTCACAGCATCGCATTGCTCATTGTTAGGACCCATTGTGATAGTGAAAATCATAAAAAATAACCAAATAATCAGCAAATGATCAGAATAGTGAAAATTGCATGTAAACTGAAGTGGCTTGCTTGTGCCTCTAAACAAGTCATCACTCTATATTCTTTATCATATTATTGGTCCATTAATGATAAAATATTAGCTATAGTATGTTTTAAGTTAACTTTCTTGTTAACCACTGGCGCACTACTGTGATTCCATTCTTTATGTGTGAAATTTAAAGAAATCTCGTTCTCTTGAGAATTTGGGAAACATTCAGTTCAGAGCCACATTATTATGCATAACTCCATGGAGTCCAGATGCTTTTTTTATTGCAGCCTTGTATTGTAGTCAAATCCGGGCCTCCCGAGTCAGCGGTCATCAGACGCACGGTGGGATATATTAGATTAGCTTCAATCATGCTGAACAGTCCTGTTTGAATGTCATTTATTCTTTGCTCTGTCTTTAACTCCAAACCCCGGGGTACTGTAGGATAACCCCTCCCTCCCTCGCCAAGTGGGTGTCATGGGCTGTGATGGATCTGTAGTGTTATTGGGGCGATGCACCATGTGCCACTATGTAAAGCTCCTTTGCTTATTCAGCAGCAGGGTCTTTAGCCTGCAATCAATGGCAGCTATAGGCAAGGCCGTGAACATAGAGCTGTTAAAACCACACCTGGGACTAGGAAATGCAGAAGAGCTGCCCTATCAACAACACCTGCCAGTCATATGAATAATTCAGAGATCTCTGACCAGGCCACTTTTACCCCTGTCAGTCTTGCTTATGAAGATGGAGGTGGTGATGAAAGTTACTACGTCTGGTAACTGTGCATTGTACCTTCATCTGTTTTTTTTTTTGGAGTTAGCGAAGAGCAGAGAGAGAAAGAGTTACCGGTAAGTCATCTAGAGACAGAATGTGGATTTAAAAACATTTTTTGGCTTTAAATATACAACTGTGTTTCAAGGGTCCGTTGTTGAGAGCTAATAATTTGCTTTCAAATATTTAACACTTCTGCAGCTGACATTTTGATTCTACTGCAAATACATCTAGACAAGACACCTTTACTGTTTGACTTTTTGTGGTTGTTAAACCTTTAAAAATATAATTTAACTCATTTAAGGACACATGGTGGTTTACCTTGGGCAGAGTGCAGTTCGTTATTAATTTTGAACAATATTTGAAATTAATTTTACAGAGGAGTGTCAGAAAG
This sequence comes from Danio choprae, assembly GCA_903798125.1. Lineage (NCBI taxonomy): Eukaryota > Metazoa > Chordata > Actinopteri > Cypriniformes > Danionidae > Danio > Danio choprae. The sequence continues at coordinate 5,612,175 of CAIGQW010014484.1, read as the reverse complement.
TTTTATCACGTTCATGTAATTAGTGGTGTCGGAATTCACACAGTTGGGCTTTAATTGGCAGTGATTGTGTGGAGCAAGGGCTGCATGGGTTGTTTAATTGGAGCCTGAGTGATGGCGTTAATGGCTCATTTGTTTGCCTGTGTGTGGTGAGGGACCCCTTGTAATGACCTGTGTGGAGGAAGCCTCGGTGTCGGAAGAGGTGCGAGATTAATCGCACTACCTCACTTTGCAAAGGACTGCAATAATGTACCTCGGATGATTCTTCTAAGATGTTCCTTTCTATAGACTTCATTTGTTTCTAATGACTTCTCACATTCTGCATGTCACGCAGCCAAGTGTGGAGAAGCATTTGTGTTAATGCATGCTTGAATTTGTGTGCGTGTACGTGTGTGTGTGTGTGTGTGTGTGTGTGTGTGTGTGTGTGTGTGTGTGTGTGTGTGTGTGTGTGTGTGTGTGTGTGTGTGTGTGTGTGTGTGTGTGTGTGTGTGTGTGTGTGTGTGTGTGTGTGTGT
>CAIGQW010014484.1:5581261-5611654 GCA_903798125.1 Danio choprae | reverse complement strand
TGTGTGTGTGTGTGTGTGTGTGTGTGTGTGTGTGTGTGTGTGTGTGTGTGTGTGTGTGTGTGTGTGTGTGTTTGTGTGTGTGTTTGTGTGTGTGTGTGTGTGTGTGTGTGAATTTTTATATCATACTCTAATACTGGCAGATGTGTCGTCATGTTTAATGGTCAAGGACAATGTTGGGGAAACCTTAATTTAAAAAAAAATCTAAAAAATATTGTGTTACTCATAAACAGGAACTGTTGCCATTTTACTTACTATGTACTGTATGAACTGTATGTACTGACTGTACTGTGCAAAGGTGCTTTCTTGTTACTGGTCATGTGTAATCGCTGTTTGCCTTTTTACATTTTTCTTAAGTTAAGCAAATATTTAATCAGACTTACTTACTGGGAAGATGGTGCGAGTTTCTAAGTGTACTCAGTTTGACGATAGATCTTCTCACATAAAATGCTCTAATGCTGGTGAAATGACTGTCAGATCACCTCTGGAAATAAAGTCCAATAAATGTCCTAAAAATAGTAAGACTGAAAGCAACACCACGAGTGCTTTTCCGTTGCTGTATTGTAACCTTAACTGCTTAATGTTCACAGACAATATTGTACTGCTGTACTTTTTATTTCATTCAATTAAAAAATTTCAAATTCAATTAATGAATTTAAGGTTTTAAAAAGAATTTTTTAAAAGGTTTTCACCTTTTATTGGACAGGGCAGCATAGAGTATAAACAGGAAAGTGTGCATGGGGAACATAGAGAGGGGAAGGATTAGCAATGGACCTCGAGCCGGGAATCGAATTCAGGTCGTCATGAGCACCTCAGTGTTAAATGTCAGCGCACTTAACCACTAGGCGCCGACAAGAATTTAAAGAGATTTAAGAGTCAACTGAATGTTGTACTCATTGGTAAGCATAATATGTACGCAATTCGTGAATTTTGTAACATCCAATGCAGCTCAAGGACATTAAGGATGACTTTGCAATAAATTGAGCATGTATATTTAATAGCATAGGTAGAATACATGGTGTGCATATGTCACCTCTCTAAAGCCAAGGCCACATCAGCCTTATTCTTAGTCTTTTAAGTACCTCAATCACACTGCCATATATCACACTCCCATGTCACGAGCATAGATTTTCAGTTCCCTGTCGATGGTACAGCAGCAACAGACCAGGTTAATAAACCATTAACTCACAGCTTTGACCTTGCCAAAGTCAAAGTTTAGGCAGGGAGGATGCAATGTAGCAAGCTATTTTTGATAATTCATGATGTGTCCATGAAATCAAGTCAAATTTAAGGATTGGCCTCCGTGTCGAGGGACACCATAGATCGTTGCCTTCGTTTGTTATTTCAGCCGGACGTTTAGATTTAAAGTAAACGCATTTGTCTGTCCAGCAAGGACTAAGCAAAGATAGACAGCTTCGCTTAAATCAAGTTTGAAGCAAATGTCCCGAGGCCGATCTGGGTGTGTATTTTGTGTTGGAAACTCATTAATAATGATTCGCTGGATGTAGGAGAGAGTCACCCGTAGCGCCGTTTCAGGAAGACGTATAATGTCTTTTTTCTCTCTTGTCGGCTTCACACACCACTTATCCGAAGACATTTGGGACAGACTCCCGATCCCTGCCGAGCCTTGCGCGTCCTCGGACGCTGACACCAAATAAATGAAGACGCAGAATGGACTTGGATGCTCAGAGTTGGAAGGGTGACGGCTGAGGTGTGAAACCACTGAGCTGTAAAATTGCCCTGGCAGCCATGCTGTTGTTTCAGCATTTCATGGTGAGCCGCTCAGCCTGCTTCTCTGCCTCTCCCTATCTTTCCTTTTCACCTTTTTCTCTCCACCCATCTCTGTACCTTGCCCTACTGCGCTTGTGCTGACTTAAGTCCTGGCCCGTGAGTCCGCTGGAACTATAAAGCAATAACCGATTGCTGTGCTTTGTATGCACCGCTGCAAGCCACTACAACCAGACTCTAAGAGCTTTAAAATTCCACTTTCATTTCAGTCTCAAGGCTGCACCTGCAAGTGTGAAGGTGTTTCGTATACAAACATAGCGCCGCCTCCTTTGCCGACTAATTTGTTCTAATTTGCCTGATGACATTCACCAGATGCATATGATCCTATTATTATGTGAGAAGTCGCAGGGAAGGTAATTGACTGCTCTGTGGTGAGCTTCTTTGGAGCCTGTTGGGGGTTTGTGAGGAGACTGGGACCCCCCGCTGCTGCCCTTTGACTGACTCCACGGGACGCCAGTGTCAAGGCTCGAGTGGGTGTTAAGCTTGTGACAATATGAAGACTGGTCAATAACTTGTGTATTATTCATTTTCATGGAATTAACAAAAAAGGAAACGCAAACAAATGTATTGTGACTGCAGAGAGGCTGTAATAAGACCTTATTGATGTGATTGTGTGTGCGCATGTGTGCGTGCGTGTGTGCGTGCGTGCATGTGTGTGTGTGTGCGTGTGTGTGTGTGTGTGTGTTTGTGTGTGTGTGTGTGGTTAATTAAGCATTTTTTCTTCTGCTTGTTGCTTTTTTCTCACATAGACATTATAAAGCAGAACACAGTTCAGGAAGAAGGGCCTCAGTCACTTGCTCAAAATAAATCCAATTAAGACTGTAACACTTGGTGCGTTTGACACTAGAAAGGGCGTGCCATACTGAAATAGCAAATGAACACAGGGTACATTAACAGGCAGAGAGCTATTAAATATATCCCTCATTAGTGTTGATCTACTTTGCTTGTTTTTTTTTCAGCTTTTTTTCCTCGGCTATCTTGGTTTTAACTTCAATAATAACTGTAATCATTGCTTTCTCAAAATTTATGCTCAACTTTATGATATGTTACAGTATATTATTAGTAGCCTTTCATTATAATGACCGTGGCCATGTTATGCATTTCAGAAGACATTTAAAGTCTATGAACTAGGGATGCACAGTTATTAAAATATGTTTGTTGTGTAAATGAATGCAAAGAAAATGCTAAATCGATAATTTTAAAAACTAACGGAGAATTTCAGAAACGCATAAATTATGAATATTCATTTTGAAATTTATTTAGGGTCACATTTTAAAAATATATTAAAATATTTACCCATGAAATTTATTTTAAACAAATTCAATAAAAATCACACAAGATATTTTTTCACCAATATTTTAAAATATCCCTGTTGTAGTTCTGTTTTTCAGCATATTATATAAAACATTTCTTCTTAATCAATTAATGGAATAGTATTTTTAAGCGATTCAGTTTTTAACATTTTATAGATTGATTTAATTTGATAACATTTATTATATTGGTATTTTAGTTTTTATAAAATATTTATTTTTATTATTACAAATTAAAAAGAAATTTTAAAAGAGTTAAAAAAAAACTATTTCATTGGTCCTTAAATTAAAAAATAAGTTGAATTTCCAAACAACATGAGTTTTCACGGTCAAAAATATGTGAAAGCATTTCCTTCCTTATTAATGGACAGTGAACAGTGTGACAAATATCAATACCCTAGAATATGAAACAAAAAATTGTGATCATATTTTTAGCTATATCAGCTAACCCTAATATGAAATCAGAGACCGTCAAATCACAAGCTGCGCAGTGGTCTCGGCTCAACACCCGTGATGATCGAATAACACAAGACAGATGTTAATACGAGAGATAAACATGGCCTAAATTATATTTAGAGTCTCCTTTAAGCCTCCAGCATCAAATGTGCTGAAACCAGGTGTCCTGCTTCAGATGGCTGGAGGCCTTTGATAGCCTATGTAGGAGTAGAGCACACAGCATGACAGGACAGATAAAGTTTGCATCGTTCTCTGCATAAACAGGTGAAATAAGATCAGCATGAAAGAGCTGTCCCCTCAAACCTGCTTCCGTCTCGGGGTGCAGACTGCGGATAAGCAAAGGTTATAGTGATGAAGGATGACGTTGAGATTAGCAGGCTGTAACTGGGCTCAGTGGTGGTGCGAGAAGCCACATTGTTTGATTTATGAGGGTCATGATGATCAGTGGTTGCCACATGAATAATCCATGTGCCCAGAATTAAGTGACCCAGAGCATTTGCTACGTTTCCCTGCTGTGTTTTTTTTCTTTTTCTTTTTTTTCAGATCCACGTTTCTCTTATCCACACTCACTTCATCCACGACGGAGTGCTGCTGATCAAAAGATTGGCTTATCTTTTGACTGTTTGTTTGCCCTTCGGAAATATTGCTTGAGGTTTTTTGTTTAAAAGCCATTTGGCGGTGTTCCTAACAAGTGTTTCTTAAGACTGATAGCGATTGAAAGTTTCAGGACAGATTACCTGTTGGACTGATGCGTGTAGATATCCATTGCTTAGAGGTAATAGATGCGCACTACACACACACACACACTCTCAGTGATCATTCAGATCGAGAAAGGAAATACTTGGCCACTGCAATTTAACAGACCATGGCACTCTTAATGGTGCGTGCTTTTAAACGAGACGAGACAAGGCTGTCTTCTCCTGTTAGACACTCCAGGGTCAATCACGTGATACATGTGAGAAAAGTCTATGACCTTTTGGTTGAGAGCAGATTTAGCGATAATCAAAGTAAACCTTATTATTTTTGCTTTAGTTGTTACAAGCCGTTGGATTACCTGCTCATCTTATTGTGAATCTACACTAATCTTCTGCTGTGTTTAAATGGCTCAGGCTAAAATGAAAGTTTGAGGGAATTACTTCGAATTACTTTTTCCCAATTCTAATTAGATTTTAATGATATGTTTAAAGTTGCTTTTTAAAGCAAATCGCTGCAGGTGAATAGGGTAAAAACATACATAACCAGCAGGCACAGGGCGTCAACATGGCGTCAGATTGACGTTGTACCCAAATGTTGTGGGACGTTGCATTTAGGGTGGATATGAAAATCGAGTTGACGTCAGAACCCAACGTCAGACAGACGTCAGTTTCCAATGTCAGACAGACGTTGGATTTTGGTCACTTTCCAACATAACCTAAAAACAGCCAAATATTAACATCTAATGATGTTACAGCTTAACGTTGTGTGGGTGTTACCACTATGACTTCTATCAGACCTTGGATTTGGTTGCCATACCTGACAAATAAATGTTAGTATTTGATGTCAATATGATGTTGGTTTAAGATGTTGGCTCGACATTGAATTTTGGTCACTTTTCAACGCAACCTAAAATCAACCAAATATCAACGTCATTTAACGTTGTTATTGGACATCAAAATTATGTTGTCCTTGGACACTAGCTAGACATTAAATTCTGGTCACCCGACATCACAATCTAAATCTAACCTAACATTAATGTCTTATGACGTTGTGTGCCTGCTGGGTACACTGAAAAAAACGATTCACTAAATTTACTAAAGTTTTTTAAGGTAAGTGGTTGCAAACAAACTGATTTTAAACAAAAAATTGAGTTGAACATTACTAAATTTAATTAGTTTAATTAGAATTGCTCACTTGTTTATATTACAAGTTTTGTAAATTGTCATGTAAATAAATATACAAATTTAAATAGTACTTTTAAATAGTAAATTTTACATTTTTAATCAGGGGATGAAGTCAGTGGATGAAATCAGTGGAACCTGTTAAGAGTTATAATGTTTTTTACAGAGGTTTTTGAAATCTCTTTTTATTCATAATTCTGAAAATACACTGTAAAAAATGCAGGGTTCAGCATAATTCATTTGTGTTGTCCCGGCACAAACTGGTTAAGTTAACTGAAATTTAAGCAGATTGAAAATAAAATAATTGTTTTAATAAAATAAATAATTGAAAACAAAAATAAAGTTGTCCCAAAACATCTCAAGAAATGTGTTGTTTCAGCTCATTTTAAATAAGTAGTTTGAATAAGCAGCAAAATAATTTTTGAGTGTACTATGAACAAGAAAAAATTAACTTTTATCATTTCTTTTGTGGCAGTAGTATAAAACCAGGAGAATTATGAATATATCCTTCTGTAATAACCTTGAATACAGCTGTGGAGATATGAAAAAGCTGTGAAGTTTGGTGAATGTAAGTGCTACAGAATTGGATATTTATGACTCAGTGCAGGAGGAAAAAACTTTAAAATATGTATTGTAATTGAAATCTACACACACAAATTGATAAAGTATGACAAAAGAAACTCATAAGACTGTATTTCAGGTGGTTTCTTCAAATGATACTGCCAAAAAAAGTCAAAAAGGCCACAATCTTCAAATTAACATGTGCATGTAAAAAACTTTCTTAAATAATCCTTTAAATAAAAAAAATTAATTGGCAAGTGAAACTGACTACTTTCACAACAGGATAAAAAAACCTGAATATGACTTCATATATGGGAATGGTTAAGTTTAAGCAAGATAGAATTTCAGGAGATTGCTTTTAAATCTCCTATTTTGTTAGGTAAAGTTGAAGAATGAGGAGAGAGCTTTCTTGGCATAATTTAAGGCGAACCAGCCAATTATGCACTGGGGTGCCATGCTGAGTTGCCAGAATTCTTTAATCAGCTGACGGTGTTGCTTTCTCTTGACAGGAACACTGACAGGTCTCACGAGCTTCATGATGCTAATGCAGACAATAAATGCTGCTCTACGCATGTGCAAAACATTCATGCACAATATATGACGCAAATGCATGTAAACAAATTTTCAACAAGTTATGGATAAATATAATTACTGTATATTCTGAATCAAATTAAATGCAATTTTTGTTTCCAAAATGTAATCAGTGAACCATTCATTCATTCATTTTCTTTTCAGCTCAGTCCCTTTATTAATCTGGGGTCGCCACAGCGGAATGAACCGCCAACTTATCCAGCATATGTTTTACGCAGCGGATGCCCTTCCAGCTGCAACCCATCACTGGGAAACATCCACACACCTTCATTCACACACATACACTACGGACAATTTAGCCTACCCAATTCACCTGTACCGCATGTCTTTGGACTTGTGGGGGAAACCGGAGCACCCGGAGGACCCACGCAAACACGGGGAGAACATGAATTTCTGTGTGGAGTTTGCATGTTCTCCCCGTGTTTGCGTGGGTCCTCCGGGTGCTCCGGTTTCCCCCACAAGTCCAAAGACATGCGGTATAGGTGAATTGGGAAAGCTAAAATTATCCGTAGTGTATGTGTGTGAATGAGTGTGTATGGATGTTTCCCAGTGAAGGGTTGCGGCTGGAACGGCATCCGCTGCAAAAAACATATGCTGGATAAGTTGGCGGTTCATTCCACTGTGGCGACCCCAGATTAATAAAAGGACTAAGCCGAAAAGAAAATGAATGAATGAATGTATGTCACAACTTTTACTACAGGACCTCAAAAATTACAGTAACACAAAAAAATGAAACTCACAAAAGTTATATTTGTTTTAACATTGTAAACAGGACAAACTACAAATCCATTTCCACATTTTCCATTTCCACATATCAGGCTGGAATCTGATTTTATTATTTCACCAGTGTGAACTGTTAAAATAATCTAAAAACAAATCCATTTTAAGCTACATTTATATGAGGTTTGAAATCTGGTAGCACTTTAAAATAAGGTTGTATTAGTTAATGTTAATTAATGCATTAGTTAACATGAATTAACAACAACACATTTGTTAAGCATTACGTAATCTTCGTTAATGTTAACTAAACATATATTAACGTATTAGCTAATGCATTAGTTAACAATAAACTATTGGTGAACAACGACTTTGTTTAGCATTATATAATCTTTGTTAATGTTAATTTACTCATATTCTAATGCATCTCTTTACATTTACAGCTTAATTAGTGGAAATCTCATTTATTCAGCAATACTAAATCTTTGTTAATGTAAACTACAAATATAGTAATGTGTTAGTTAAAGGGGTAGTTCATCCAAAAATTAAAATTCACTCACTGTTTACTAACCATCATGTGGTTCCAAACCTTTATGACTTTCTTTATTATGTTAATCACTGAAGAAGATATTTCGAAAAACTATTGACTTCCATAGCAGGAAAAACAAATACTGTGGAAATCAGTTGTTACAGGATTCCAGCTTTCTTCTTGTGTGTTCAACATAAGAAAGAAATTCAAACAGGTTTGAAACATATAAAGGGTGAGTAAAGGATGAAACATTTATCAGTTCTGGGTAAACTATCCCTTTAATCATTAGTTAGAAACTAATTGTTCTAGTTACTGTAACTTCTAGGTTCTAAGTAGTAAAGCTTAATTTTTTTTGTTACTAAAACAACATTTTTGTAGTTCTTATAACTTATTTTTCTATCTAGTGCAACTTAATTGTAATTTGTTTGTTACTGCAACTTAATTTTTGTAGTCACTAAGTAACTTTTTCTAGTTCTCTCAACTTAATTCTTCTTGTTAGTCTAACTAAAAAATTTTCTAGGTAGTGCAACTGTAACATCTGGTGGCAGGTAGACGATGACATGAGGAGACGGTACACGGGATGAAATAACAAAACGGATTTATTAATGAACACTTACAGGAACAAGACTGGATACAGAGAGACGGGATGAGGACGATCACAGGAATCAAATGAACCAAAATACCGGACAACGAAGGACACAGACGAAAGGGTATAAATGGATGAAGGGATGATTAAGCTAATGAGACACAAGGGATGAACACAGGTGGAACAAATGAACATTGACGGTGGCGGGAAAAGGACAAAGAAAGCACATGATGAAAACAAGTGACACATGGACAGGACAGAACACTGACAGGAAACAACGAGACGAAGGAGGGTAGAAGGGGAGGGTACAAGGAAGGAGTCTGAGGGAAAACCAGGAAGGGAACTGGAGCAGGAGGACCCAGGACACAGCCAGAAGGACGGCCCCGGGCGGAGTCGAGGAAGGGAGGAACCATGGAGGAGTGGCTGCTGACTCCAGGGGGCCGACCAAGGGAGACGCCGCTGATGGCGGTGGAGCCCAAGGAAGTGACGGAGAGCCGTAGGGCGAAGGTGACGCCAAGGTCTCTGAGGGCCGGGCGAAGCAGGCGGCTCACCCGAGCAAGGCGACGGCGGGGTTCCAGAAGCCCGCGGCGTAGCCAGAGCGACGGAGGACCAAGGTGCAGCTGGAGGGAAGGAGGAACTCAACGCAGCCGGTGGGACGGTGTGATGAGGTGCAGCCGGAAGAGTGGAGTCCAGAGGTGAAGGAAGGGCGACGACTGACCAAGGTGGAGCCAGAGGGACGAGGGAGCCTGGCGGAGCTGGTGGGCGGACGGCCCACGATGAAGACGAGGGAGGAGTGAGCCAACGCGGAGCCCTAGGGTCGAAGGGCCGAGGTGGAGTCCGCAGCTCGGAGGTTGTAGGAGCTGACGCTGGGCGACACCCTCCAGAGGGCGACGCAGACAGGTAGCACCCACAAGCGAGCTCCATTTCTGGAGCTGGAGGGCGAGCTGGGGGGCTGGCTGACTGCAGCAGTGCTGGAGCTGGATGACTGGCTGCAGTTCTGGGGGACCGTGGGAAGCTACTCATGACCCTGGAGCTGAGGCTTTTTCCCAGAAGGAAGGTTAAAAAACTGTGCGGAGACATTTGAAGCTCCTCCATCTCATCGCGATGCCGCTCCGTCGCTCTAGGGGGCGATAGCTTATCGGCTGGGGGTGGCTCTCCGTCTGCGGTGGGCTCTGGCAAGCGCTCCCTGCAGGTGCATGATGATGCTTGGCTGGTCACTGGGTCTGGAGTGGCACTGACGAGTTCTTCCTCCAGGAAGGCGGTGAGTAGTGATCTTTTACTCGCCAGTGTCCACTCCATGTTTGCGGCGATGTTGCCCCGAGGACCATCTTCGGGCGATCGTGCTCTGCTAAAGATGATGGGCGTGCAGAGCACGTCGCCCGGAAAGCTGTTGGCAGTCGCTCCATCATGGTCCTCAGGGCTGCTTTCCCCCTGCTTCAGCAGGCGGTGAAGATGAACAGGAAGGTGGGTGGGGTACAGGGAAACACGAAGGGAAGAAAATAAAACACTGAGGGGCAAAAAGACTACAAAAAGAAAATCGGGGAAAAACACGCCGCTATTTGTGGGTCCGGTATTATGTAACATCTGGTGGCAGGTAGACGATGACATGAGGAGACGGTACACGGGATGAAATAACAAAACGGATTTATTAATGAACACTTACAGGAACAAGACTGGATACAGAGAGACGGGACGAGGACGATCACAGGAATCAAATGAACCAAAATACCGGACAACGAAGGACACAGACAAAAGGGTATAAATGGATGAAGGGATGATTAAGCTAATGAGACACAAGGCATGAACACAGGTGGAACAAATGAACATTGACGGTGGCGGGAAAAGGACAAAGAAAGCACATGATGAAAACAAATGACACGTGGACAGGACAGAACACTGACAGCAACTTAATTTTTCTAGTTAGTGCAATTTATATTGTTTTAGTTTTCCTAACTTAATTCTCCAAGCTTAATTTTTCTAGTTACTGTAACTTAATTTTCAAGTTCTCCCAACTAATTTTTTTATTTGGTCAACTTAATTGTCATGTCACTAAAACTTAATTTTTCTAGTTCTGCAAATAGTTCTAGCTACTGTAACCGAATTTGAGTCCCAGTTCCCGGACGTTTCCTGAGCATCACCACCCCCGCCCCCCAACCCCCTTGCCCCCACTCTCTCTCTCCAACTTTGTTATCATTAAACATTTGGACTTTCGTGTTCCTCTATATTAAAATTTTTCCACAGTTTTTCACCAACAAGAAACAATTCAAATGTTTTATATTTTGCTAACTGTTATAGCTCCATTAATATTGAAGACAGCTTTAAAGATATTCAGAGAGACAGTTGTTGGAACTCATAAGTATTATGGTGATGGCTCTATATAAGCAAAATCAGAGGGAATATTATTTGAGAAAATCTTAGCACTTTTTTACCTCATCCTTGTCTTTGTCTTCCTTATCGTCTGAGAATGGCTTCTGCAGCACATCACCTTATAAATGAATGCATAAATGCTGACTTCAGTGACCTCCAAGATTACTTCCGTATGAAACTGCACTGTATGCCATCTTTGTTGCTGTTGTTTTGCTGTTGTTTTTTCTTGTTGTTTATTTTGCAAATGCAGTTCCCACATCCGATATTGGCTTGTTTTAAAAAATAATGTGACATCTAACGTTAACATCCAAAACACATCTGAACAGTACATCAGGATTTTTAATCCAGTGCGAACATAGATTTGCATCCAGTTTTGCATATGAAAACAGAAAGTATGTAATTATGAGAAAACATACAGTAGAACATAAAATCAATCGATTATCACAGTAAGCATCGCATATATGTCTCTAATTAGATTTCCCCAGCGGGAGGGGAACTACAATGCTATGTGGAAATTTCATTTCTGAATCATCTGAAGAGTAATAAAACGGGCCAATGAAATGCCAATGAGTTGGCGGTGTCAGTGCACGCAGCTGGCAGCAATCACAATCAATTTGTGTATAAGATGCCGTCATGCTCTGAAACAATACCTTTTCACTTTCAGAAGCCTCACGCAACTGAAAGAGTAATTTTTGCTGTTCCTCCTACTCCAATCGAGAGAGAGAGAGAAAAAGAAAGCTACCGGCTACAGACAGGCTGTTTCTCTCGGTCCCAAAGTGAGCTACAACGCAAGCAGTGGCGGTCGAGCTGGGTCCATTCTCCTGTCCCTGGGCGTTTCTCTGGTCCGGTTCTCCAAGAGCAGTTTGTATAGTAAGAGAAAGTTCCCTAAAAGAGCAACAAGGTCAAACAACACGTCTTTTTAAAGATGTCATTCCGGTTATCTGCATCCCTCAGGGCCAGAGCCTACACTGCTGCGGGCCAGGCTGCTTCTGCCTTGCATGCGATGGGCACGTATCAGCGCTACCAAGCGCAGGCGTTGGCTCAGCTGCACGAGGGTGGTTCTGACCCAGGCTTGATGCATGAGCTCCACACCACAACCGACTTTGCTCTGTTTACCACCAAGTCAGCTGCGCGTGCCCTTGGAAGGATGATGGCCACATTAGTGGTCCAGTAACGCCACCTCTGGTTAAACCTGGCTGAGATGCATGACGTTGACAAAGTCCGCTTTCTTAACGCACCCATTTCCCAGGCTGGCCTGTTCGGCGACACCGTTGGTGAGTTCACCCAGGAATTCACAGATGGTGAAAGAGCAGTCGAGCGCGATGGCTGAAGTCATCTATCGGCAGGCTCGTAAATTGCTCCCCACGCCTCACGGCCAACAGCCGCCAGATTCTCAAAGAAAGAGCTTTTTCCCCCTTCTCTGGATGTGCCAGCTTGGGATGCTATGCCTTCCTAGTTATGGCCAATCCTAGATATGCGCGTTCTGACCTGCTGCCTTCACAAGCTGCCGTTCAGAATGCTCACGCAGAGGCGCATCCTCTGGTGCATACGTCCTCAGGATTGGTTCTCACTGATAGACCTGAAGGACATGTATTTCTGCAGTTTGCGTTCGAGGGTTGTGTACGAGGCAGTACAAGGTCCTCCCCTAAATTCGTGGAGGGTGCCCTAGCGGGTGACTGTCACTCCGCTGTGTCGCCGCGCCCTCAGCCGTTGGACGGACCCTGCGTATTTACAGGCAGGTGTGCCTCTAGAACTAGTGTCCAGGCACGTCGTCGTAGTGTCCAGCTATGTGTAGCCGCGGGTCCGTGGAAAAGATCCCAGATGCATTGGCTTATCAACTGCCTGGAGCTGTTGGCAGTATATCTCGCTCTGCACTGTTTTTTACCGGTGTTAGAGCGGAAACACATGCTGGTCAGGACAACAGTACAACGACGGTGGTGTATATCAACCGCATGGAGGGGTATCCGCTCCCACCGCATGTCTCAGCTCAACCGTGCAGCCGATGCGCTCTCACAGCAGCTTCCACACCAGGGAGAATCGAGACTCCACCCCGAGTCTGTCCAGTTGATATAGGCAAGCTTCAGAGATGCCCAGGTCAACCTGTTTGCTTCCTCTGAGAGCACCCACTGCCAGTGGTTTTATTCCCTGACCGAGGCTTCCCTCGGCACGGATGCACTGGCTCACAACAGGCCTTGGGGGCATGCGCAAATATGCGTTTCCCCCAGTGAGCCCACTAGTGCAGTTACTGTGCAAGCTCAGGGAGGACGAGGAGCAGGTCTTGCTAGTTGCTCCTTTCTGGCCCAACCGTACTGATTAGATCCACCCCGCCCCCCTCTCATGTCCTCTTGGGATCTCTCAGTATTGCTTACGAGCCTACGCGGAGCTCCGTTCGAACCACTCGACTCAGTATCCTTGAGATTTCTGTCCCTGAAGACAGCTCTGCTGGTTGCGTTGGCATCGATCAAGAGGGTCGTGGACCTAAAGGCATTTTTGGTCAGTGATTCGTGCCTGGAATCCTGAGACCCTGGCCTGGATATGTTCCCAAGGTTCCTACACCACCGTTTTAAGACCAGGTAGTGAGCCTGCAAGCGATGCCTTCGGAGGAGGCAGAACCAGACCTTTCATTGCTGTGTCCTGTTCGCACTCTGCGTATTTATGTGGACCGCACTCAGAGCTTTAGATCCTCTGAGTAGCTCTTTGTCTGTTACGGCAGATGGCAGAAGGGAAGTGCTGTATCCAAGCAGAGGTTGGCCCACTGGATAGTGGATGTCATCTCCCTCGCTTATCTATGCCAGGGCGAGCCGTGTCCTCCGGGAGTGAGAGATCACTCCACTAGGAGCGTCACTTCTTCTTGGGCGTTAGCACGCGGCACCTCTCTAACAGATGTCTGTAGAGCTGCGGGCTGGGCGACACCTAATGCATTTGCGAGATTTTATAATCTTTGAGTGGAGCCGATTGCCTCACGTGTGCTGGTGAACCCCGGTGAATGAGGAAATTCGGTTGGTGTTGTAACACGCTTGTGGCGCAATTCTCTCTAACACAGAGATACGTGCGCATTTTTTACTCTGTTCAGTTGAGTTCCCCATCTGGCAACCCTACAGAGCTCCTCCAAGGCCCCCAGCATCTCACTCAGCGGAGGAGTCAGGTGCCTGGCCCATTACATTGTTGGCATGTTCACTTGGTCATGCTATGTTCCTTCGCCACAGTGATTGCTCTTTAGCTGAAATCACCATAGTGGAAGTTTCCACATAGCATTTCCATGCCCCCCTCGGGGAACGAGGGTTATGTAGTAACCATATCGTTTTCGCTCCTACACCAGCAATCCCTTCAGAAATCACTTAAGATTCTGGATGATTATATGTACAGTAAATGGTCAGTAGTTTCTCCTAAATGAAGACAGAAATAAATAACCACAGCATGGTGACATGCTGACATAAACTTAAGATGCGGTCATGACTCCTGTCTTAGTAGATGGCTTGATTTTACTTTATCGTTGTGAAAGCTGCCAGCAGACCCATAACATCACTCACCAAGGGGCTCAGATGCAGGGGATCAGGGAATTGGACGGTTAATTGCATTGAGCTCTAATACGTGCATGTCTTGAATCATGTCAATGTCTCCTTTGGTTGACAAGGTTGGAATACAGAGTTGGTTTGAGCATTTTCCTTTGAAGAGTCTGGAAATAGAGCAGTATCACCTGGCACAATTTGTTATTTTCCATTCTAAGTCTATAAAGACTATTGCATTGTTGTATCTCAAAGCCAAAAATAAGTGCAACTGGAAAAAAAAGAAGCCAAATGGGATTTATGAACAGGATCTTTAGTGTGTGCAATGGAGACAATGAAACATGTTGTTTCCATTGTGAATGCCAGACAGGCAGAGAAAACAACAAATACATGACCCGGCCCACCGTATCGATCTGAGTTTTAGGTTATTGTTCTATGTGAACAGACTCATTAATGAGGATTAAATTGCTACGGCCTCATATTTCAGTCTTGCAGTCTCAGGTGAAATACTTTTAGTTACTCATTTGTCTCGTGGTTGTCATGTAATTCAACAAACAGCTGAGGTACATGGCAGCAGAACAGAGCTTAATGCATTTTTTCTTTTTGTCTGAGAGGATTTATTCAAACGCAACATCTAACAAGTCATTTTAAAGGGTATTTAGTCATCACAACATCAACATATATGGTGCGTTATGAAGTGCAATTCTGCAACAGGGCATTACAGAATACTCATTTCACATTTTACTATGAAAATTCAACAACATCTTTACTAAAAAACTGTCTATTTGCTGAATATTTGAATCTATTTTTATTATTGTTAGATATCTATTAGATTTTCACTTATAGCCCAAATTTTGTCTTGTTTTAGCCAAGAAATATGTGTTTAGACATCTATTAATCACAAAACAAAATGCTTCCTGGGACACCATTGACCATAGGTTGATTTACTGATTAATAAAAATAATATCTAATCTTGACAAATAATAATGTCCAAAAGTGTTATTATTCAGCAATCATGAATGAACTTTACTTATCAACAATGACAGCAAAGTCTTGTAAATTAGTTTCAGGGTGGCATGGTGGCTCCATGATTAGCACTGTCGCCACACAACAAGAAGGTTGCTGGTTCGAGTCCCGGCTGGACCAGTTGCCATTTCTGTGTGAAGTTTGCATGTTCTCCCCGTGTTCATGTGGGTTTCCTCCAGTTGCTCTGGTTTCCCCCACAGTCCAAATAAATGCGCTGTACGTAGGTGAATTGGGTAAACAAATTGGCTGTAGTGTATGAGTGGGTGTCTGAATGTGAGAGTGTATGGGTTTTCCAGTACTGGGTTGCAGCTGGAAGGGCATCTATTGCGTAAAACATTTGCTGGAATAGTTTCATTCCACTTTGGCGACCCCTGATAAATAAGGGACTGAGCCGAAGGAAAATTATGATGAAATCTCATTTCAAATAAATGTTTAAAAAAATCCAGTGGTAGATGTATCATGATAGTCACATAAATGTTAAACAGCACAACAGTTTATCATATTATAATGATTTCTAAATTATCACGGGACATTGAAGAATGTTCCAAATATTTAAACTGTGAATATAGGACCAATGCATTGTTCATCCCTATATAATGGTAATTAAATTAAACTCCCGCCATCGTCCTTACTCAACAATGTGAGGCCAAAAATATAAATCAATATGCGAGTGGCCTTCTGATAACAAGATACAGTCATGCTACAGTATTCATCATTTGAATTATTTACAGAGTTAGCTTCTTTCAAATGGAAATTCCACTTTCGGTTCAATCTAACTTGCACCTTTCATTCAGTTAGCTTTCAATTACACACTTCATTATGTTCTGTAATGAGTCCAGTGATGTGCCTATACATTCCACCCTCAGGGCCTCATTGGCGTAATATATGCAATCCCATTTTGCACCCTTGTTGCCACTAATAAACAGAAAAATTCAGAGCATCATTTGTTCGTGGAATTTCCTCTTGGGATTCTAAGGATCACATCTTATGTAAATCCAGCAGAATACAAGTTGTGGATTATTGCTCCTCCACCACATCTCAGTATCTTCACACGACCTTTGTGCCTCAGTGGTGCTTCGCTTATGAGCTTCCTAGTAAACAAGTTTAAAATCCACTGTCCTGTGTGCACTGAAACTGCATTTATTTGATTAAAACTTCAATAAAGACAACAATGATAGTGTAAAATAGTTGTAAATTGCATTGTTTTCTGAATTCACATATAATTTATAATGAACCCTGGATTTTTAGCAGTCATTACTCTATTGTTCAGTGTCACACATACCTTCAGAATTCATTCTAATATGTGAATTTGTTAGGGCAGCACGGTGGCACAGTGGGTAGCACAATCGCCTCACAGCAAGAAGGTCGCTGGTTCGAGCCCCGACTGGGTCAGTTGGCATTTCTGTGTGGAGTTTGCATGTTCTCACCGTGTCCATGTGCGTTGCCTCTGGGTGCTCCAGTTTCCCCCAGAAGTACAAAAACATGTGCTATAGGTGAATTAGGTAAGCTAAATTATCTGTAATGTATGAGTGTGTATGGATTTTTCCAAGTGATGGGTTGCAGCTGGAAGGGGATCCGCTGCGTAAAACATATGCTGGATAAGTTGGCGGTTCATTCCGCTGTGGGGACCCCAGGTTAATAAAGGGACTAAGCCGAAAAGAAAATGAATGAATGTGAATTTGTTACTTAAGTATCTTGTTGGCATTAGTTGCAGAATTTCCCATCATTATTATAAGGAACACATCTTTTGTAAATCCAACAGAACACAAGTCGTGGATTACTGCACTTCTGTCACATCTCACTATCTTCAAGAATTTCACTACAGACAGACAGCAGACAGAAATGATATGCTGTCATGTAAATAAAATAAATTTCACAGGGCTATTTTGTTTGCTTAATAAAAATAAAAACAAAGAATATACATGTTATAACTGGTATATAACTATAGGAAGGAACCTTGAATGATTTCTGTCGTGATATGGCAATATATAAAGAAAATCTTTTGTAAATCCACGGAACACAAGTAGTGGATTATTGCACCTCCATCACATCTTACTATCTTCAAACTGCCATTAGACTGACAAACAAGACCCTCTAGCACTTGAAAAAGTGTTTTAAAATCCCCTTTGATCAAAACTAAATATAACAATAATATAAAAATGCTATTAAAATGAACTATTTCTGAATGAATACTGGAATTACTGTATTGTTCAGTGTTACATGATCTTTTACAAATCATTGTAATATGCAGATTTGTAGCCAATAATTGTAACATTTTCTCTCAGCATTCTAATGAAAAAATCTTTTGTAAATCCAACAGAATACGAGACGAGTCCTAGATTATTTAATCTCCTTCACATCTCAGCATCTTCAAACTGCAGTTAAAAGGACAAACTATTTAAAAACCCTATCTTATGTGGACTGAGACTGCGTTCATTGGATCAAAACTACAGTAATGGGAACAATAATAGTGTAAAATGCTATTAAAATGTATTATTTACATATATTAAAAAATGAATCCTGGAAAATGTAGCAGTCATTACTCTATTGTTCGGTGTCACATGATCCTTCAAAAGCTATTCTAATATGCAGATTTGTTGCTTAAGAAATTTGGCATTAATAGAATTCCCCCTCAGGATTCCAAGTTTTTTTGTAAATCGTGGGTTATTGCACTTCCGTCACATCTCAGTAGCTTCAAACTCGCTCCGCGGTGCTCCGACCGAGTACTTAAGATGGACAAACAGGACCCAGTTGCTTTCAAATCTGACTGTTGAACTTTTCGGCATGTAGACAGAGCAGGTCACTTCCAGACAGCCTGTCCCCTCCAGTGTGCTTCCAGCTCATCTTCCCGCTCTTGTTCCAGTCCGTGTCCTCGCCTGCGGCTTTCTGCCCGGCCTCCTCTGCATCTGAAGGAAAAGCAGAATAAATAATGAATCCCGATGACAGCAAGGAAACGGCATCTTTTGTTTGCACCCGCAGTCAGTGTTATTTTTCTCATCTCGTCCTGAACCCCACACAGATGACCCAGGGCCCGACGCAGGCATAATGAAGATCCGCGTAATGAGGCTGAGGAATACGAGGCCCCTAGTTAGACCCGAGCTGTCGGCACGCCGGTACTTGTCATTGTGTCGTTAATGGCCATGAATAGCTTGTTCTCCTTTACTATTGTGGAGAATGCTCTTGTTGCGACGAGAGGCTTTGACACTCTACGCTCTTAAAGTAATGTAATCTCTCACCCTTGGCGAATGAGCCTGACGCTTCAACCGGAGGTGCGGTTTAGATTTAATATCAGGGATTTAGCAGCTGTCACATCGGGGAGCACCTAAACCTCAAGTCTCTTTCTCGAGTGTCCCTTTTTCTCAATCTTTCATTCTCTTTTGGCATTTAGACCTCTTCCCTGCTCTCTTGTTCTGAAGTTGAGCACTAACTGTTTCTTCTCTCTCTCTTTCTCAATACCCAGGTGCCCTCTCTTTGCTTTGAGTCTTGATTATCGCTCTGTCTGGTCTGCAGCTCTTCTGTGTCTGGTTGTTTGGTTCAGGCGGGCAGTGATCTTCCACCGCAGACGTCTCCTGGGACTGCAGCCCGTGGTCTGAGGTGAGTCCGAGTGGGATCTAGCGCCTTTGCTCTTGTCTCTTCTCGTTGGCAATCACTATTACGCCAAGCTGTATCCACGCAGCTCTAATTCTCAGAAATCAGTGTTCATTAGAGTCACCTGCACTTCAAGAGGAAGCACAGAATAATTTGATGTCAGATGCCTCATTATGGTACTCCTACTTAAAGCCATGACAAAAGTACAATCTTTTTCATGCTCGAGAACCACCGCGAGTCTATGGGGATAACAGAGAGCCGCAGATGCATTTTGATTAAAGGCTAAGTGATCTTACGGTGCAAATCAGTGATTCATAATGCATGGGATTCATTTCTGAAGAAATGGTCTGATCGTGGTCTTAAAAACGTATCGCTTTTTTTTTGCTGTGGCAGATGTTTAACATTTACCTCTATGACTTAGTGTTGTCAATAACTGTCATGCTTTTAAACTGACCTGTATTACAGGCACGAAACCATCACTGTTAAAAATGCTAACCTGGAACTTATACCTTAAGGAGTTGCGAACTGATGTAATCTTTAAAATTAGTTTTGGTGTACACTTTTGTTGAAAGTTGAAGCTGTTCTTTTATCAAAGAAGTCTCTTGTGCTTGGGTTTAAATGTACTGTAGATGCCACAGAGGCTTAAAGGGATAGTTCACCCAAAATTGAAATCTCTGTCACTCTTTACTTGTTCAAAACTTATATGAGAAGTCATAGTATTTTTCTTACTATGCAAGCCAATGGGTTACATCAACCAGCATTCTTCAAAATATCTTCTTTTGTGTTCAACAGAAGAACAAATCTCATAAAGGTTTAAAAAACAAAATAATATAATATATTTCAAAATTAAATATGTATTATTAGTGGTCATTACTCTATTGTTCCATGTCACATGATCATTCTGAAATCTGAGGTTGTGCTAATATTTAAGATTTCAGTGTAAACTAGTATTTTTTTTTCTCCAGAAGAATTTAATGAGCACATTTAAAAGAACAGCGTTTATTTAAATTAATATATTTAGTCTTATTATAAACGTCTTCACTGATGTGCTTTGTCTTTGCTAAAAAGTATTCATTCATAAAAAAATAACCCCCCCTGATCACAATATTTAAATGGTAATGTACAATATCGTTATATACACTGAAAAACAGATCCATAAATTAGCAGTTTTCCATAATTTGTGATTCGTATTTTAATTTGACATTTTCCCCTTTTATTCATGCTTTTAAATTGCCTTATGGGACCTTGATCTTTCTTCCAACAACTTTTAACCTTATAACATTTTTAATAGTTTAAAGTGATATATTGTCGGGGTTGGTGTTGTATATTGCGATACATAAACCTTGTAATAAACTTCCAGTACATTTTCTGTTATTTTACAGACTTATTTCTCACTTAATATTATTAATATTATTTCTTATACATTATATTATTTCAAACTACTAAAATGTCAATAAAAGTCACTTTGTTAAACTGTGGAGTGGAATTTTCAACATTAAAAGTCGACAGAGCAGAGATCAAGTTGCCACAATGCAATTCATAACCGTGAATAAACAGAAAACACTTGTGAATCACAAAATATGGCAACTGTTAATTAACAGATATTTTTTAGTGTAGCTTCTAAAACAAAAAACAAAAAATTAACATTGACTGTGTTTTAATACCGCTTAGATTTCTTTTATGATTGAATGTGTTATTAAAGAGATCTCTAATGTAGAGTCTCTAATGTTTCCTGCTGTGGTATATCCATTTTTCAGAAATACAAGTTTAAATGAAAATGAAATTTTGTTGTTTATTTACACAGCCTCATAAAATCAGTTGTTAACGGCACGTTAACGATTCAAAAATACATATAAAATACAAATACATATAAAATATGTAGGTGAACTGTTCCTTTAATATGTATACATATATTATACATATGTAGAAAAAATGTTTACATATTTTATGTATTTGCATTTTATATGTCTTTTTGAATCGTTAATAAGTGCTGTTAACTCATGATTGTGTGCTTAAAATGCCGTTAGTATACCTATATTTTACCTTTAAAAATATATACAAACAAATATGCATATACAAAACAGAAGCAAAAATGTCCACTTACATATGAATACACAAAACTTTAAGCATCCAAGCTGTCATTCCAGTGATTCACAATAGAGAGCAGTTGTTAGTATAGCTGAGCAGAACATTTTACAGCCTTGCTTTAATAGAGACGTCTAACAGCTGCAGTTCTTGTGTGGACTGATATGAAGCCTTCAAAAAGGGTAACTGTGTAAGTTAACCTTTTTACAGAAATGAACATGACTTCAGCCTCTGCCTTTGAATGAACTCCTATATAGTGGAAGTGAAATCGATATTGATTTTCTCTCACATGAGAATGACCTGTGAGCACCTTTCAGTAGTCTCAGATTGGCAAGCAAGTGAAGCTGATGCTGTTAGACAGATCATACAAATTGTTAAATAGCATTAACGGATTAGGTATACGGTCTAATCAATGTGGATTCAAATATATTTATTTATTTATTTGTTTGCATGATATAAATACTTACACCCAGGGCCTAAAAGACCATTTTGGTCAGTGACTTGAGAAAATATACTGACCGGGCTTTACAGGCTATAAAACTGCATAGATGTAATAATAATAATAAAAAAAGCAATTTTTTATACCTACAAGTTTTAGTTTTAGATTTAGAGGACTGTTTCATTAAGCAAAGAAACTCATGCTTCCAAATTATTAATACAAATACAAAACAATGAAAGGACAGTTCACACAAAATTATTCTATCATCATTAATGAAATTTGTGTTCAATTTATTTATTTTGTTTAACATAAAATTTGTATGAAGAATATTGGTAACTAAATAGTTTTGGAGCTGCGATAAATAGTCTGTAAATATACTGTACAGGGTGTCTGCGGGGCCTAAAAAGTTCTTAAATTTCAAAAAACAACATTTTAGGCCTTAAAGAGTCTTTTAAAAATAATTTTAAACAGGTCTTCATGTTCCTAGGTCCATGTAAAGCTACCCATTTGGGCTAATACACATCCAATCACCAAAAATCCATCTCAATAAAACTAGACAAAACTAGTATTACGATAGCAAACTTAATAGCTTTACAAGAATATGGTTTAGGGCCTCACAGTGGCGCAGTGGGTAGCACGTTCGCCTCACAGCAAGAACGTCGCTGATCGCTGGTTCGAGCCTCGGCTGGGTCAGTTGGCGTTTCTGTGTGGAGTTTGCATGTTCTCCCTGTGTTGGCGTGGGTTTCCTCCGGGTGCTCCGGTTTCCCCCACAAGTCCAAAGACATGCGGTATAGGTGAATTGGGTCCTATTATTAATCTGGGGTCGCCACAGCGGAATGAACCGCCAACTTATTCAGCATATGTTTTATGCAGCGGATGCCCTTCCAGCTGCAACCCATCTCTGGGAAACATCCATACACACCCATTCACACTCATACACTACGGACAATTTAGCTTACCCAATTCACCTGTACCGCATGTCTTTGGACTTGTGGGGGAAACCGGAGCACCCGGAGGAAACCCACACCAACACGGGGAGAACATGCAAATTCCACACAGAAACGCCAACTGACCCAGCCGAGGCTCGAACCAGCGACCTTCTTGCTGTGAGGCGAACGTGCTATCCACTGCGCCACCGTGAGGCCCACAAATGAAACATATTAATGTAATTACAACACAGCCCTTTTTGAATATGCTAACCCATATTGCATTTTTAGAATTAATTTAAAAAAAAGCTACAGGCCAACTGGCAAGTATCACTCATATATTCACCAACACCAATTTTTACACACATTTAGCCCTCGCCAAGTGTTCATTTTATGCTCTGCTTGCACCTCACCAGGACATTTAATGATTTAATTGTGGTGCTTTCCGATCAGACACATAGTGTCGCATTACCTACAATCACGCAAACTGTTGTTCTTGTGTCCTTCTACACAACCCCCCTGTAGTTTAACATAATCAGTGCTTTCACGCTTCAACGGCCCATGCTTGTGCAGTGTGTCATTCACGTGCCCTTCTACATCTGTCTCCGTCATGTCAATTCATCACATACACATGCTCATTGCCCATCATGTGTCTAATGAAATACCTCGACAGTTTCAACAAACGCTTCACCCCGTGTGGTCTTAAAGAGTCCTTCATCACTGTCACGGGAATATAACCAGACACTATTTGGACCTTTATTTAGTAAATATTGTGTACATCTAATTTGTTTTAATTAAATTGTATTGGACTCTATCACACACATATCACACCATTATATCAGCCATCTGCCACCACGCTTTGTGGTTCTCATTGGCTGGTGACCCATTTCGGTATATATATATATATACATACACAGTTGAAGTCAAAATTATTAGCCCTCTTGTGAATTTTCTTTTTCTTTTTAAAACATTTCCCAAATGATGTTTAACACAGCAAGGAATTTTTCACAGTATTTCCTATAAAATTTTTTCTTCTGGTGAAAGTCTTAGTTGTTTTATTTCGGCTAGAATAAAAGCAGTTTTTCATTTTTTTAAAAACATTTTAAGGTCAATATTATTAGCTCCCTTAAGCAATATTTTTTTTCGATTGTCTACAGAACAAGCCATCGTTGTATAATGACTTGCCTAATTACCCTAACTTGCCTAGTTAACTTAAGTAACTCAGTTCTTAGTCTTTAAGTCTTTAAGCTGAATACTGGTATCTTGAAACATATCTAGTAAAATATTATTTACCATCATCATGGCAAAGATAAAGAAATCAGTTATTAGAAATGAGTTATTAAAACTCTCTCCATTAATCAGAAAAAAATGTGCAGAGGGGGCTAATAATTCTGACTTCAACTGTATATCGAATACTTGTGGTATTATTCTTAAAAAGCCATCTCTTTTCACTGCACTTCCAAGAATGTTCCAAGGGCTCCAATTTATAAGAATGATAAAGGACAAAAAAATGTCCTTGTCTCCATCTCTCTGACTGTTTCTCTCTCTCTTTTTCTCACCGCGGTTCTCTCAGGAGGAGTCATGGGGCCGGTACGGGCCTACCCATTAGCCCTGCCTGTGCTGGCTGTTCTGGGCCTCATTATCAGCGCATGGAGCCTCAACCCTGATGACCCCAATGTCTGCAGTCACTGGGAGAGGTGAGAGAGGGCCACTCTTCTGTGTTAAACCCCCGTTTTACCTTCCATTTATCCATCGCAGGATTCACACAGTGTAGCTATGCCTCGCCAACATGTCAGAAAGGTGTTTCGGCCAAAAAAGGATTGTAACTGTTTGAGGATTGTGATTGAGTTATAATGGGCTGTGTTCACTGTATTATAAGTTTGTCTAAAATTGACATCATTTATCATTTAGTCATTTAGCAGACCCATTCAACAAGAAGAGGCAATACATACAAGAAGTGCTAATTATGTAAAGGAACTGTTAGTGCTCAGAGAATTAAGAGGGGTTTTTTTTTAGATAGAAAGACGTTTCTACAGGTGGTTTTTGCCTGTGCAAAAACTGGTAATAAAGTGTCAGAGAAATGAAAGAGTGTGTTTTCTACAGGTGGTTTGTCAAGCCCACTCAGCTGTGTGAGGCACACTCAGAATTGATAGGGTTGTCATGTGGTGAGGTGGTGTAGAGAACAGGTTTTGTTCACAGGGGTTCAGGTGATTGCTGAAGAGATGGGTTTTTAGTTGTCGCATGAATGATATTAAAATTCTACTTTTAGTCGTTGTTTTCAAAGATACTTATATATTTTGATTAAAATGTAATTATTTATTTATAATACATAAATCAATTGTATGCTGTGGCTATGCAGATATATTTATTTTTTATACTAATGTATTTCTATAAATCTTTTCTAACATTGGACAATTCTAGCCATATTTAAATCTTTCTCTCTTTTGACCGTTATTTCTCATCTCTTGATGTTATTTTCCCCATCTTATTATGACATTTTCAATCATGACAGTCTCAGTTTGGATTAATCCATCTATCTTGACTGAATATACCGACAATAAATACAATTAATAAAAATACAATATATGATATTTATCATCTTGGATAATTTTGTAGTTGTTGTTTAAATGATTTTGAAGGTGACACAGTTAATGCTACTTAACCAATGCAAACAAATCACCATATTTTAATATATTTTCATATATATCAACTGTATTTACTGTATTTAATATCTGGTGGCTTGAATTGGTAAATTGTTTTAAATTTCTTCCACAGACTAGAAACAATGAACTTGCTACATCTGACTCCGAAAACTGTTTAGGATTGTGCTTGATTACTAGCTTACTAAGTTTTGTCAAGCTGCAAAACAAAAAGAGAAACACCACTAAATTACAGGTCATATAATTCATTTTAAAATAAATGCTTGAAATACTTTACAATATTTCATACTTTTAATATTTTATGGCTTTATTAATATGTAAATAAATACTCATGGAAACTCACACTAATACATTTTGGCTTATATGTGTAGGATTTAAGCAGATTTAAGTGGTTGCAAACTGTATTTCAGATCTATTGTGCTATCTCCGAAATTTAGAAGATTTACATTTGTTTGTTCCCTTATTGACTGCATTCTCTTTTAATGGCACCATTGATGAAGGGATGTAAAGGATTGTGTTTGGAAGTGTTGATCTGGTTACACTTGCCTACAGGTATTAGGTTCAGTCACTAAACACACAGAACGCTATTGATGTTCTTGTTATTAACCTTGTAGTGTGAGCAGGAGAGAGAGAGAGAGAGAGAGAGAGAGAGAGAGAGAGAGAGAGAGAGAGAGAGAGAGAATAAGTTGCAAAAATAAAACAAGCAGAACAGCATTCATTTGAGCAGAACAATCTGTTTTGACTGAACCTATTGCCTGAGAAATGATTATTTGTAAAGGGTGTTATCAGTTATGACAAATAAGCAGGAGCGATTGCCTCTGCAGAGAGGAGGACAGAGGCAGCGAAGATGAATGAGTTTCAGCATTGCTTCCCTGAAAGAATATTTCGCAGCTTTAATGTCATTTTGTTGGCAACGGTTTTGTAATGTTTTTGCAAGGAAGTGACAAGACATCTTGTTTCTGCACTTTAGCTTTTGAAGGGAAATATTTTGCAAGTCTCATTATTTGAGATAACAAGTTGTTTTGAACTTCAGGCACAATGGATGGATACTTGTTTGAATATTACATTTGAGTTTCATGTGGGTTTATTTCTTGGGATACAGTACGGTACTATCATAAGGCAGTTAATTATAGACTTGAGAACAGCGAAGGCTTTGTTTCTCTGTAACATAATCACGTTTGGGCAATTTTAGGTAGGGGTCCCTAGGGGCATGTAGTCATGTTTTACTCCAGTGGGTATTTCTCGGGGAAGGTTTATTGCTGTATATGCAAATCCACAAATGTCCTGACTACAAAAAAGCTCAAACTTTGCACTATTCATTTCCAGCACAAAACATCCTTTAGCTAATTTTGACCAATAGTCGGGAATGTTGTCTCACTATATAGGGTCACAGTGAAGACTTAAATAAACAGAAGCTTTTTTTTTTTAAATAAAATGTGCAATAAACATGAATAGAAATTATATTTTATAAAACTACTGTAACATCTACATTTTATAGAAGAAAAACTTACCCAAATACTTCAAGGAAATTAGTTTTTGGTGAAATGTCTTTATTACTGTATAGAAATGATTCTGTGCTATTATTTGCTCACACTCATTTTATCTCAAAGCAAAATGATATTTTTTGTTCCTCAGGACAAAATTTAATATATTCTAAATAAAATCAGAGTTTTCTGTCAAACCATTGAAAGCTTAAATGCTGTAAACATTGATCAGTTTTTATAAGTGCGTGAAACTCAAATGAGTTCAAACATCGAGCATTTTTGTGTCGTGGGATTAAACCACTCAACTCTTAATTGACATTTTGTGCTTTTTTTAGTATGTTATAAGAAATTAATGGCTAAAGTCTGCACTGAGCACAAAATGATCAATAAAAACACGTAAGCAGCATATAGTACATGTACAAGTGGGAAATTAGTGTTTCGACTTACATTTTGGTGAAACCACAAAAACGTACTTTAACATATGTTTGTCTGTAGTTTAGGTAAAGCTACAGGATAGTACAGTATATGATGTCAAAAACTTTACAATTTACAAAATTAAAAACTTTAGATATTATTGATGAATAAAGGATTCTGTTTTTGCAGTTCTTTACACAACACCAAATAAATACCACAAAGCAAATGTCTGGGATTTGTAATTAAATACGTTTGCCTCACCTTTTTACAGTATGTCTATATGGACAATTGTTCATACGTGGTCATTTTGTTGGTAGCTCACTTTGTATTGTACTATTGGTTGTGTTTAGGTCAGTGGTTCTCTTGATGATCTGTATGACAAGCCCTGCCTTCTTCAATGTTTTAACAGAAACATGCAATGAAGTGTACCCAGAGCAATGTATTTGATGTTTCCCAAAAATGAAGGCTGAGACGGATTTCAAATTACGGTCCCACTTTATATTGTGGCATAAATTACTATGTACTTACTTTTAAAATAATAATTTGTTAATGCACTTATTATTTACATATATGTTTTACATTGTACATTGCAAATTGTCTGCATGTAATTACATCTGTAATTATTTTCTGTAATTACATTCATTATTGCACTGTTGACCCATACCTTACACCTTAACCCACTCTTAACCCTACCCATAACACCAAACCTGTCCCTAAACTTACCTCAAAAGTATCATAAGTTTTGTGCAAAACAATATAAATACATGTACAGAAAGTATTTAGTAGTTAAAAGCACTTAATATAAAGTGGGACCACAATAACACATCAACTCTCTCTGCAGTTGTTGTAGAATATTAGAAGACTCTCAGGTTTGGGTTAGGGTTGGTAGAATAAGCTGACGCTCTTCCAAATTAGTCAAAAGCAAGTAGAATGTCTGTTGCTGCATCTTAACAATAAAGTGCTACCTAAAAGGACAGTACATAAATAAGACATTTTAATTTCTGCTTGTTCTTTCCTCTTTCTCAGCTATGCGGTGACTGTTCAGGAGTCTTACGCTCATCCATTTGACCAGATCTACTACACCAGGTGCACCGACATCCTCAACTGGTTCAAATGCACCAGACACAGGTGAGCGTGACCCTGACATTTGATCTACAGTTGTCACGATTCTGCTTCACGGCAACAATCAGCACTCTCCCACTAGACACATAAAAATCAAGGTGCTGGTGTGCCAGAGTCTTTATTACCGAGTGTTAATGTTACCAGCCGTGATGGTAGTGGTCAGAGTCAGAATGGAAATGGCCATTTGACTGTCATCCGACATTACATTGGTTTTAATTGCTGCATTAAAGACTTTATCGTCAATGTCCCGGCTAAAAGCTGTGGGCCCAATGAGTCACTGCACCGCAATGTAGCATTCAGAGGCGAAATGTCCTTCAGCGAGCACAAAAAACTTTTCTTAACTCACTTTAATTATGTTGATTTCTTACCTCCGCTTACCTCCTCTAGGGTGTAGTAGCATGTTAGAAGCTAACAGTAGCTAGCTGCTTGTCATAATGTCCTTGTGGAGTTCACCTGCCAGATTACTGACGTTTTCTTTTGTGTTTCTGTCTCAGGACCAGCTACAAGACCGCATATCGGCGCGGGGTGAGGACAATGTACCGTCGACGTTCACAATGCTGTCCTGGCTACTTCGAGAGCGGGGACTTGTGCGTCCGTGAGTGTCTTTCATATTTCGCTCGCTTATTTCCTCTTAAATCAGCAGAGTTCAATTCCTCTTTCTTGCGAGTGGTTATGAGCACAATAAAAGCATTCATCTGCTTGAGCGATGTCCTCTTAAGCCTTGAACCCCGCTCCTTCTTCTGGAGGCATTCATCAAAATCTCAGCCATCTTTGAGGCATTTTTTTTTGCAACTGCATATTTCAGGCATAATTTGTGCCTTTCATTATTGGTCCTACTCATATTGGGTTTGCTCATATATTCCATCTTAACACTGCCAGTACGCCATTACAACGCCATTAATAGCATTTAGTTATCGCTCATTTTTGGTGGAAAAAGAAATCCTGAGTGATTCACTGCGAATACATTGTCCTAATTCCTCTCGTTGCGGAGATAATGCGCTAATTAAGAAAATAACAACTTTCTCTTGCTGTGGTCTAAATGATAGATTTAGCGATTATTTTATGAGCAATGAATGTCAAAAAATGTCAGCTTTTGTTCGCGTTTATTGTCTTTTCACACCGCCAAGACTGTAAATGTGTGTTTTGTTTCTCATTGGTTATTGTGCAGGCCAGACTCATTATTCTTTAATGTGCTTTAATCACGAGTGAGCGAATCCTGTCAGTCAGCGTAGACCTTTGGCTCACACGGTTCAGCGGTTGTTTGACAATATGCAAAAATCTCTGCGTGAAAGGACCTCGCACAGGACCGTGTCAAGGTGATGAGGTAAATGACAGTCTTACCGAGCTCCAGGGAGGGGATGGAAATCAACACACGTAGCTTAAGAGCAAATGGGATTTGATGGCCTGAGAGCTACTCGGCATTATTAACAAGAGGGTGGGATGGTTTTATTTATTTATTTATTTATTTTTTGGAGGATGGGTGGCACTAGTTTGTGTCTGTATGAAGAGCTTGTAAAACTAATAATTGTGGTTATGTTTTTAGGCTCTGAATATGTAGGGAGAAATGTAGCTTTAAAGCATCTTGATGTTAATAAGCATAATGTCATGTAATTTCTTCAGCCTGTGCACTTTAAATGGACTCCCATGAGAAGGAAAGAAATTAACAACCTATATTAAGTCCCGATATGATATCCAGCTCTGCAGGAATCATAAAACTTTACTTCAGTTCAATATTATGAAGAAGATAAGTCGCAGACGGTGTGGTCTTGTCGAAATGCTAATTTCAAACCTACGATGCTGTTATATGAAGTCGCACTAATTCATAATTAATTTTCATTTTAATTTCACCATATCAAAGGGATTTTTTTCACTTTACCGCGGAACAAGCAGTGAGACCCAGCAGCTGTTTTGCCATCATTATGTCACAGGAATCTAACCGGCATTGTCAGTCTTTGTAGTTTGATTTAAAAGCTTAGTCATTTACATATGCCACAGAAAACTCTTTTTAGGATCCAAGGACATTTTTTTGTACTGTTGCACACCTTGCTCTCATGACAGCAGGTATTGGGCAATTTGGTATTTCAAGCAGTTATTTAATTGATACATTTGCTCACACTGTTTTTCTTTTTGGCTTTGTAAGGATTAATTATTCCAAAAATTTAAATTCATTTGCTCACCATCATGTGTGCTAAAATCTGTGTTTATTTCTTTGGTGGAACACAAGAAGAGTTATCTGTCACAAAATGTTCAAGCTGCACTTTTCCATGCAAATGTAATGATTTATACCCTGCTCCCTTTTTTCTACTTTAATGGTGATTATATTATATTATATTATATTATATTATATTATATTATATTATATTA